>OZ024896.1:31714306-32016806 GCA_964017195.1 Siderastrea radians | reverse complement strand
ATTCCCCCCTTCCCGGGCACAATGGACAGTCAAATGCCCGAGGTATGCCCGGGGGGATGTTGAAGCTTCAATTTGACCGGTACATTACTGGCGATATCTGTGTGGAAGTCTTAGAGATCGCCCTCTGGAGGTAATAGCACCATTGTCTTCTTCGACTGTCATTTCTGTCGTGAATTCTTTTGTGGGAATTTGGCTTAATTCTGTCACACACTGATGATAAATAACTTCCCCGATCTCCAAATGAAAGTCATCTTCAACATAACTGATGGAGTCGTCGGCTGTTAGCTCACATACAACTTGATCCAACTTGACCATACCGGTAAACTCATAGTGAACCAGCAAACAGTCCTCTGAATCTGGTGAGTATATGTGCAGTTTTGCTGCATCACTTGGTTGGTGTGGCCTCCAATCCTACGCCAACATTCCAAGCAAAAACATTCCTGAAGCCCTACGATCGTGTGACACCAGAAGGGTGGATCCTTTCCCAAGAAATAAAGGGAGACAGGATTCGGAATCTTTCACACTGCCTTCATTTCTGCGAGAGACGTCGTCGTCATCGCTTTCACTACTGCTCGACTCTTGCGATACAATGTTGTTCCTCATCTCCACGAGGCAAGAAGAAGGGTTTGCGGTGAGTGTTCGACGGCCATACGCAGAAATAGGAAGGGTTCCGGGATTATCCTTTGTAGACTTAGCTCTTACTGAGAGCTGTCGTGTTGCCTTCCCATACTCGTGGGCCCACTTTCTCAAATCAGACACCTCTTCCCTAGTTCCGGGGTGTTTTATCGGCCGTGGGATTTTTGGTAAATCTCCAAAGCTAACCATTCCTTCTGGGACCTCCTAGTAAGACCTTCGGTTTGTGAAATAGGTGAAGCCACACTGTGTCGTTCTCTTCACTGTTTCTTCTACTGCGGCAGGAAATTGATGAGCGTACTTCAGGACAGAAGGAACATCATATACCTCTCTCATTCTTGAGTTGAAATGCTCTACAATAAGAGTAACCAGTGATTTTGAGCAAACGTGATGAACATATGTTGCATCAACCGACTGTATTTGACCTTGTATAGACTTCAAAGCTTCCAACGTCATCCTTATGCTACCGACAGTCTTTGACGAGGGTACGCCATGAGGTCCTTCCACTGTTGCTCTTCCGCCGGCATTGATCTTTGCCTTGTTTATGGCTGCTTCGAAGTAGTGTGTAGCACCTTCCATAAGATGAATTGCGGTAGAAATTGACACGGAAGATGAATGAACTCCGTGAGAAGAATACAATGTTCTCACCTGCTGCAAGAAGTTTGCCATTGACCCAGTTGGTGATATAAGCTTTAGCGCCCCAGCTCCAGTGTCGGTTACAAAAGGTGAATCGCCCTCAGCACATAAACCTGTCGGTTGAACAAATGATGCCTTTTTCTCGCAACCATCATTTGGTATTTCTTTTCCTGAGCCTATCACATACTCCGCAGCACTACCGTCACCGAGTCTTCCAATCTGACGAGCTCCGATAAAGACTGGATAAGCTTGTAGCTGAATGTAACTGATACTTGACCGGAAACGGGAAGCTGCCGTGACACAAAGCATGTGACAGAACGCGTGACATTGAATAGTTGAATGTCGGGTCGCAACAGGCCGTAAAAAGGTCGAAAAGCTAATCCATAACTAAATAGTAGCTAATAGTTGGCGTCTATCTGCGACTGCTATTGGTGCAAATAACGCTAAAAGTTAATACAGGAAATGCCTTCTAATTTCTAGCTACCAAGAACACTTGATATCATGTAGTCTAGCTACGTCTCCGGCTCGGATTTTTGCGTAATAAAGTCTCGGGCTCGGTTTTCTCTGCACAAAGTCTCGGGCTCGGATTATCTAAAATCGTTAAAGTCTCGGTCTCGGATTTCAAACAAGGATCTCGGCGTCTCGGCGAGTCTCGGATTTTACCATTCGTCACCCCTTTATTTATAAATTGCCAAACAAATTGCCCTTCAGGTTCAAGTTCATAACAATTAAAATTCCTTTGAAAACCTTCTCACTGTAGGTGCAAAGTTCTGTCCTGGTGATGATCGTAAACCTTTTGTCTTTAATTTTCACAATAGGTTGCTCTCTTTAGGGAAATGTCTCAAAGACCTTTACATGTCAATGAACAAGATTACAAGTCTTCCTTCAGATTTTGGCTGCCTATTGAAACTTTCTTCATTAGATTTAAGGTGAGGACATAATCAGAAATTTAAGTTTTGGTTAATCTGCTGCTCCTGGTTGTAGCAAATCCTGATGAAGTGTTGGCATACCTGCCAACCGTCCCGATTTAATCGGAATTGTTCCGATTTTTTAATTTCAAAACCTAAAAAAATCCGGGCATTCTGATTTTCAAGAGGAAAAAAGAGACATTCTCTTTTGTAAAAGATTGGAACTGGGTTGTTAAATATTGGTCTTGACTCTCCTAAGTCCTATAGTTTTGTGCAATACATGTAGTGCTTGAGACCATTAAACAACACCTGAGAATTCTAATACTAAAACAGTACAGTACAGGCAATATTTTTAAAAATTAATGCAAAAAGACCCGGAGCGTCCTGGACCCTGCTCAGTGCTGGGGGCAGGGCACTACCCCAGGACTGGGGAGGGAATGGGGGGGGGGGGGTGCTATTTCTGATTTTATAAGGTTGGCAGGTATGTGCTGGGAATAACCTACAATGGAATAGCATCCCATCCAGGGGAAGTTTAGTGATACTGAAGCTTAATCCCACAGCATCCTGACTTTGTGCAAAGTAATATCAATGTCATATTGGTCGCTTGTGATTTTGTTATTCTTTATCAAATTTTCTGTCTTACAGCATCAGTCAGCTGCGTCACTTGCCCGACAGCTTCTCCAGACTCACATCTTTGAGGGAAATAAATATCTCTAATAACCGGTGGGGATTTTTGTGTGATTACTTAACTGCTTGAATGCTTTTCTGTCGCTCTGACTGACTGACTGACTGACTGACTGCTTGTTTTACAGTGTACTGACTTTTTAATTGACTGACTGACTGACTAACTTACTATTGGACTGACTACTTGACTGTCTGACTGACTGATAGAGACACTGACTGACTGATTGGTGGTCTGTCTGACTGGCGTACTGAATCACGAACCGACAGACACTCACTGAGAGATAGACACACCGACCGACTAACTATCTGACTGGTTGACTGACTGAAACACTGATAGACTGACAGACTGACTGAGTGTCTGACTGACTGACTGACTGACTGACTGACTGACCGGCGGACTGACTGACTGACTGACTGAAACACTGACTGACTGAACCACTGACTGACTGAACCACTGACTGACTGAACCACTGACTGGAAGACCAACTGTCTGACTGACTGACCGACCGACCGACTAACTGTTCTGACTGACTGACTCATAGAATCACTGAATGTCCATCTATGTGACTCACAGACTGACTGAATAAATACAAACGCTGACCACTGTCTGTATTACTCAGTATCACAACAATTGCTTTACTTGTTGAGTCTGTTCATGTTTGAACTCGGAGTGCACGTCAATGTTTACCTTGAACATTTGTTTTTAATATTTTATAGATTTAGAAACTTACCATCGGTCCTCTACTCGTTGAAAACCTTGGAATTAATCCTAGCAAGTGGGAATCAGGTAAGAGAATGGGAGAATATCATTTGAGATGATCTTGCAACACTTCAGTCCTGCCGGAATCACGCTACTTTTTAGTAATGTCCTCGTTCAGTAGAGGAAACATATCAGAAGCTCGAATTATTTTAGCTGCCAACCGAAACGCTGACTTTTGAATACCAGGGCTTATTTTAGAGATAACTAACCACTCCGGTTAGCAGATAGAAATTCTACCAACCAAATTATAAAGTCTACTGTGCAAGAAACCGTAGTGAGATTTCCAAACAGCTGTTATGAACAGGCGACTGTACATGTACTGAAAACTGAAAACTGCAATGAGAAATAATACGTAGTACTCAATACCTTTTTGAACTTTGTGTAAATTTGTTAAGCGGCCTTCACACGTCAAACTAATGTTGGCCAACTCGTGTTGGCAAACTCAAATTGGTGTGTGTGAACGACACAGCAACATGTTGGCAACAAGTTGGCGAGAATAGAGACAAGTTCTATTTGTAGCCAACAGTTTGCCAAAATGTTGTTGTGTCGCTCACACACGCCAATTTGAGTTTGCCAACACGAGTTGGCCAACATTAGTTTGACTTGTGAAGATCGCCTAAAGTAACACAGCCTTTGTCATCGAACTAATAAGTCAAAATATGTACATTGTACGTTTTAAAAACGTATGTTCGAAATAGAAAACAATCTTAAGGCAGACAAATGTACATTTATATACAGTGAGAAATTCACGTTTCTCCCCAAGAGGGCGTTGTCTGCAAAACTTTTAGTAACTGTTTAGGTGGTTACCTAAACATATTATTAGCAACTAAATATTGAAAACTAACTTACAAATGATTGATGGGATGTTGTTAAATTCGCGCCCTGAATAACTGGTACCAGCAGCCCCTTACCCGAGTCGAGCAACTTCCTTACTACGTCTATGAAACAGAGTTTATAACGAAGACCCCCACTCCCACCCCAGTCCCTCAACCGCAAGTAACACTGCGTTTTGGGGTCAAAATTGTGCTGATAGAGCGCTTTTCAAACGAGCGAAAACCATAACCAAAATAATTACCCCAGCCAATCACAACAAACACAAATTACCCAATGAACCAATCAGAACTCGAAGTAAGTACATGTAACTGGCGCCAAGCGCGGGAAAACGCGTGCGAGCAAGTCGCGATTGCTTTGAGATTTACTTCTGATTGGTCGAGAAAGTGGCGCGAGATTTTTTAACCAATCACAGAGCGAAGTAAAGGAAAACTATGCTTTCAGAACACCTAGAGGAACAGCCTAGTACCCAGGCGTTCTCCTCCCGCTCACTCGACTCGACTTGGTGAGAAATGTCGTGACGTCACCGATTGAGGTGACGTCACGAAATTTCGCGCCAAGTCGTGTGAGCGAGAAGAGAACGCCTGGGTACTAGGCTGCTAGAGGAAGATATCAAGTGTTTTTCTACAAGGGAGAACGAAGGAAATAACGTGAAAAAATTGGTCAAATTTTTTCAAGTTGCAATCCATTTCCCTCTTAGCTATCCGAAAGCAAACACACTTATTTATAGTTTCCGAAAACTGGTAGAGTAATTTTAAACTAAACAGGGCCGTTGGGTATTCGTTGATTGCAATACATCTTATGCTTTTTGAATTAATACTAAATAGCTGACTCGGGCCCTTTAAGTGCATACAAAACATTTGTTTTCGCGTGTATGGTTAAAGTGTAAAAGAGAGCTGAAATTTAGTGTTTTTCTTTTCCATTGTAGATTCAGGTAATCGACGTTGATAACTTGCTTCCAATGTCTGCTCTTTCCACGTTGGATTTGCAAAACAATGACATCCCTCAAGTCCCTCCTCAAGTAGGAAATTTGACTCAACTGAGGTAAGACGCTGGGCGAATGCCGGTCAATTCGCCCTTATGCAAACTCGCTCATAATACACACACTCACAGTTTCGTCCATACTTGAAAAAGTGTTTACATAGCCAGAGAAGCGAAAAAAGTTAAAGTACATGTAGTCGGGTACCCACTGGACGGATGCTGCGTCCTGTTTTCCCACGTTATGACGTTAAAACTGAATCCCCTTCCGCATCAGTTTTCTTGGCTATCATTGGCAGTTGAATTAAATTAAAAACAACCTTTTGAAATCTTTACCTACTGTTTTTTTAGGCCATTACAGGTAATTTTGCAAATTATTCACGCTTCTGGCACACACAAAAAATCGCCAACGCAAGTACTCTCTTCCATTACAATTCAAATTAAATTTAAGACCCAAAGGGGAGAGGAGATACCCCTCGCCCTAGCTAACTGAACCCTGATTTTCCTTTTCTTTTATTTCTCAGCAAGTTGCCCGTTCACAGTGTAATTGGAATGTTAAAAATAAACCAAGCCAAGTCAGTAAATTGAATACATGTTTAATCTTGTTTAGGGCGGAAACGGCTAAATTTAAGTAGGGCCCAGCATAGTAACCGCAAGGTACTTCTTTCTTGTTAGGTCTCTGCAGTTGGAAGGTAACCCATTCAGAAACCCAAGAGCAGCTATTCTCGCCAAAGGGACTCAGCAGCTTCTGGCTTATCTGAGAGATCGCATACCCACGTGACAACATGCCACGTGACCTGTACAGACAGTGCTGAGCGCGGGTGGGGTGGAGTGGAGAAGATTAATCCAACCTCACTGCCTCAAGCTTAAGGAAATTTAATCCTTTACAACTTCTCAGATGTAAGAGAACTGCGCGTTACGCTGATAATGTTAAAATTGTCGGGGCGCACTCTTACAAGTCGCATTTTAACAGAGTTTGTAGAGTAACTTCAGCATGAATCAGCATGAACTGAAACAGGAGGCAAAACGCAAACTAATCCTTACGGCAGCAAAAAAAACGGTAGCAGACTAAAATAAAATTTGAAAAATAGTGTACTTTGGGCAAATTGTGTATTTCTTTTGATTTTGCTTTTGTTGACAGCCGGTTAATTTACTGAAGGGCTTATTATAGCCGTTCCCTGGTGGCTATGCTGCGTGGAAGACGAGAAGAAAGCACGAAGGAAGCACGAAGCCACAGCATGCTTTTTTTATATCAGTAAAGTGCCGATGGAAAAAAAAAACGTGCCGACGCATTTTCATCACTTCTCCATTCCACATTTCAGTGGGCAAATTGAATCTATCGAACACGATGATTTGTAGAATTGATTGGATTTCCATTTTACTGCAGGCAACTTTAAGCTTATCTGCGAACTTTAAAGTGTAACCGTTATTACCTCTTTATAAGAAACACCACGGTGATTTTCCTCGGAAAATTACCGCGGTGAGTTATAGCCTCGGCGTATTTGTTTCCCACGACGAAAATCGCCCTTCTATAGACGAATGAAATCTGTGTTGTGGACGCGAATGATTTGCTACCTTTTTGTAAACGCGTTGGTGGGGAAGAGGCCTTAAAACGTTAAGGAAAGACATCTGTTTTGTTATTTTCTGTGTTGCTTTCCCTGAACTTGCACCTTTCATACAAAATAAGATTGTTGTTTGTTCTTATGAAAGGATTTTTCGAGGTTGAAATCGCTTTTAAAGGCGACATTTTAAAACAATTTATTGTACTTCGGGGCTTGAGCTGCTTTCAAAATGGTGGTCTGCTTTTGAAATCGTCGCAGTGCACCTGCATTCAGTGTATTGAAAGAACTCAGGACCTCAAGAAGAAAAGATACATTTGTTCGAAACGTCGCCTTAAAAACGACCTGAACCATCTAAAAATCCCGTTACAACGGAACATTAGTATTTTGTTGCATTTGACTGACAACTAACTGACAGTTGTTGAATGGAATGGAAATTTTTTGAAAAAGTACAGAAGAAAAACAGTTATAAAGTGCAATGCTCAAAATGAAATGATCAATAACGCAAGTATTCCTCTTGTTGAATCGGTTCCGCAAAACGGAACTACAAAGCTTGCAATGAACGAAGTCACGCGGGAGGTATTTAATTCAACAAAAAGCACATTTGAAAAGAGTTAGCCTGCTTAGCAGTCGTTTCCGTTTCCTTTTAGCCAAGCGGGAGAAGCTTTAGCCTGTGTACAGCCGCCCGCTCTAGCCAAGCGGAGACGCGTGAGGGCATGGGGCGAAAAGGAGCAAAAAATTTAGAAGCGCCCCCCTGCCTCAACCCCCTGCCTCAACCCCCTGCCCCGCATCTAATTTTTTTGCTCCTTTTCGCCCCATGCCCTTGCGCGTCTCCGCTTGGTTCATGCTTCTCCGCTTGGCTAAAAGGAAACAAAAACGACGGCTACGCAGGCTAGAAAAGAGTCCCCCTTGATTTAAACTTCAGAATTTGCACTTACGTTTACATTTACGTCTGTTGTTGACAGTGTGTTGAAACACTTTTTAAGTGAGTCTACATTACTTCCAAAAAATTTCGGACGTTTTATTTCGGACGCTTATTATCGGACACTTTTTCTCTCATTTCGGACAAATTTCCGACAAAAATTTCGGACAGTTTGCTGAAACATTCCAAAGGTAAATTTACGCCTACAAAACATGAACTAGACTGAAAAAAAATCTGTGAAAATAATAGTTTTACTGCACCTTCAGGGTTTTACAGATACACCGAGGGGGGAAAACAAATTCAATAAAGCTTATGTCACTCTCAAGCAGTGTCTCAACTAGAGTTCGGTAGAGTTCGGCAGTAGCGAAGCAACAGTTGAGGATGAAAAGCATAGACCTTCCCCAGTTGCAATGGGAGGGATTCAGATAGTCCTCCGATTAAAATTGACGACAGCAGATGGTTTCTTCTTCTTCGTCTCAAAGAGGTTATTCAAAAGAACTATGAGCTTCTTGATCAATCACCTCAGTCACCAACAGCTACAGATGAAGAAGATCCACACGCTAGTGACAAAGAAGAGGACCTTTCAATTGTATTGATTGATGGTGAAGCAGAAGATGACTAGCACTACTGGCACTGGCAATGCAATCATAAAACTGGCCTTGGATCGAAGATTGGAATAGCAACTGAAAAATGAAATTCATGTATGTTTTTGTCTTTCACAAAATCACGACATCTGAGCAAAGTCTAACCCGAATTTTAGCTATGTTATGTATGTGGGCCTTGATTATGTGATGGCGTCGCCCAAGAAAGTACTTTAAAGTTTGGTACTGCACTGTAAAAAATTTCGGACGCTTAAAATTTCGGACGGTTTTATTTTCGGACACTATTTTTGTCCGAAATTAAAATCGTCCGAAATTTTTTGTAAGTATGTATTCAAGACAAACGAAAACTATCATGAGTGGTACCTTCTTTCGGTGGTTTGTTTGTTTGTTTATTTGTTTTTGTCTTCGTGGCTTATGAAGTAGGGCCTTCTTTCGCTTTATTGCAAGGGAAAGACAGCTCTTGTCGCCCGGCAATCGATAAAAATCGATACCGTTAAAAATCGATAGAAATCAAGTGATTTTTATCGATTTTTAACTGAAATCGGTAGAAATCGTTAAAAATTCGGGGAGTGATAAATCGATTTTATCGATTTTTTATGATTTTATAGATTTTTAACGTTAAATATTTTAAGTTATATCTCTGCATAAATCCCGGGAAAATCTTAGTATTTGTCACTCTAAAAGGATAAAGAGGCCATAGCGCACTTTGAGAAACCCATAAAAGCCAACAACGAGCAGTTTTTCTTAAGGGGGGGATAAACCTGAATTTTGAGAAAATAGGATAAGATTTAAGAAATAAATAAAAGAGGGATTAAATTTTTGTACACACTCCCAGACAGTCCACCCCCACGCAAGAGCACTTGGGATTGTTTGTGGCCTGTTTTGGTATCCGTCTACTAATTATTAACTTTAAAATTTAATTTTAACTCACCTTTAATTCTTAACAATTTTCAATTTTCTTAAAATTCATCAATTTTCCTACCCCTTCTCCTTCTTTACGTTGAATTCAAAAATCGCGAAAAAATTCGCTCAGATTTATGGGAACTCGCACTATGATTCTATGATAGCATTTTTGGATTGAGTGAAATCTCCTGGAGGTAATTAAGAAAAAGGCTAAAGCGTCTGCGGAAAAAGGTATCCACGTGTAACGCCCCTTAATAACGTAACACATTTTAATATGAAAAATCATTCGGTTGCATGCTTCTGGTCACAATGATGCTGAACAATAACGTTAACGTCCCACGGGAGAAACTTCAAAGTTATTGAAAAAATGTTAAACTGTAAACAGAGTCCTGTTCTCCTCAAGACGAACGCAGGCTAGTTGAAAAGAAAGAGCTAAAGACAATGCAAGCAGCGTTCGGTAAACAAATGAAATCACTTCAAGTAAAATTTCTTGGCCATTTTGTACACCCGGGCGTACACTTATGATCGCAATGGAAGAACTTATTGAGGACACAGTCTCTATTCCAAAAAGCCAAGAAATTCCCCTGAGCGAGTTTCCCAGTCAACAATTGTGGCGGAAGATTTGTAATAAGAGACCAAGAAGGCGAAGAAGGAGTGTGTACACCCGGAGAGAAAGAGAGCATCAAGTCGCAAGACCAAATGCCAAACCTGCTAAACGAAGGTAACTCAACTTATCGACTAATACCATGCCCCAGTCCAGTAAATACTTTAGTTTTGTATTTATTAATTTGTTTTACCAGAAACACATCCAAACCGTGAGGACCTAACTGACCTGAGCACAAAGAAAGCCGCCAAAAAATTTAAAACGTGGCTCTCAATTAATGGTGTTAACCAAGAACATTTCGCCAGTCACGTGCTGCAGCGAAAGCAGACAACGCTATCTGATATTATGAGGTTAGCAGGAGATTCTTGGCCACAAAAGGGACCTGGGAAAGTATGGAAGAAAATCCGTACGTTTTTCTAACAGCAAGGAGGAACAAAACGACATGATATGGTTAGTCATAAAAAAGGTATGAATCTATTGATACTAAGTACTTTTGGACGGGATCTGGTTTTTATTTTCTTTAATTTTCTTAGGTTCCGGGTCCGAGTTCATCCACTTAAATATTCGCTTTATAAAATCTTGTTTTAATTAACAGCATTAGCTGAGAAAAACTGAAGAAGGAATCAACCCGAGAATCAAGCATCTGCAGGTTCTAGCGGCGATGGTCAAGGGACTACAAAACCACGACGAAAATATGAGGCCTTCCAGCTTGCAAGTCTCGACACGCTCTTTGTAAAATGCTCTGGAAGGCCTAGCAAGGACTTGATGAAACGAACGGCCGCAACTCTTCGCATGGAGGAAAAAGAGGTTTGTAAATGACCTTAAGTTTATGACTGCATTTCCCCTAGACAGTGATTTGTATTACTTGAAGACTCGCTAATGACCGCTAATATGACACTTTCCCTTCCAGGTTGCAGTGTGGTTTCAAAACCATGAAAAGACCGGCGAGTACAGAGGGTCCACAATAGGTTTGGCGGGATGCGGGATTTGGCTAATTTTTGTGGCGATATTCGGGATGGGAGCTGAAAACCGGAGCGGGAAGCGGGAATTTCAATAGCCTGCGTAGCAGGCGTAAACGGGGAAGGGGAAAGGGAGCGGGAGAAAAATGGGGTTTTGCGAGCTAGGGACGAGGGAACGCCTGCTACAAAGACCCCCATTTTTTCATCTCCGCCCACCGATTTTTATGTAATCCAATTAAGTTAACTGTCAATGCAACCACCAATCAGAAACAGGTACGCGTTTTATTGCATGACTGACTTCACGCAGGAATTCAATGAAGCGTCTAAAAATAAAGTTAGGATGAGAATTCTTTTTCAAATCAAAGAGCATTTTATGTAATTGAACAACGCTCAACGGAGCTTATTTTCGAAATAAGAGAAACAAAGCTTTTCACAACAAAAAGATGTATTAAGATAAACTCCCCTTTGCTTTTGAAAACCAAACGCGTTCAATTTTCGCTTCTAGGAAAGGTAAGCTTATTTTAAAACAGGCAGGTACAAAACTCGGACCGGATCAACTCGGATCGCTTGATCCGGGGCGGATCAACCCGGATCGACCCGGATCGACCCGGATCAACCTGGATCGACTTAAATTATAATACAATAAAAGAAAAGGGATACTATTACGCATTTATCATGAAAATATAGCTGTCCTCGCTCTCCTGCGCCGTTTTGTCGAGCCGCCGACAAGCCACCATTTTGCTTTCGTAGTCCCAGGGCTTCGCGGACTACGAAACTAGTGTCCAGTCTCAAGTCGCGTTCTCGGGCACAATGGTCCCCAACGTATTATAGCATTGCTTATTTTTATGGCAGATGATGTTGCTCCAGACGAGATATTCAGTCCTTTAACTTCAAGCCAAGTGAACTTCAAAACTGCCAATTGAACATATTGCCGTAGTGGTAAATATTTATTTGAGCAAGTGTATGTGTTTGAACCTTGCGGTTCAAAAAATAAAAATAAAAAAGGGAAACCTTAGATCATTTTGGCCCTTAGACCATCTTAGATCATCTTTAGCAGAGGCCTTTATCGCCATGATATTACAAAAACTTGAAACGCCAAGCACGACTCCTATTGGTTAAGATCGATAAAACGTTGACCTTCAAAGCTTTGCTCCAACGAGTACGTCTTTCAATGACCTCCCTTTTCTGTATGAAAGTAGGGGAGGGTCTTTAAAGATATTTCTTAGCAATGGCTGATTTTCTATTAAATGCCATTTGCTCATAAGAATGTTTTTAAGATAAGACACAGAAGGGCGGTACTCTGTTACAAACGGTAAAACTCTTTTGCCCGCTTTTTGTTTATTCTGTAGCGCCGACATTCTTTCGCTAAATTTAACTTTTGAGAGAGTCTTGTCTACGAGGTTATCTGGGTAACATCTGTCGCGTAATCTACGCTTGAATTGTGTAATGTTTTCTTTAAAAGTAGCTTTTGAGGAATTGGTTCTCAGAAGACGCAATGCTTCGCCTTTGATAAAGCCTTTCCTGACGCCTGGAGGGTGGCAGGATGTAAAGTGCGTGTATTGGAAAGTTTCTGTCGGTTTGAAGTACGTGCGAACGTTGAGAATAGATTCTTCCTTAAATCTTTCGCCCTTGTATACGCATGTATCCAGGAAAGTTATTTCTGTATCTGAAATTTCAGCCGTGAATTTTATGGTCGGGTGATAGTTATTTGCTAGCTCTATGAAATGTTTCGTATGTTTTACAGACAACAGTGATTCCTTCCTCCTGTGGGATGTTAGTATATAGGTTAGCAACGTCCGTGGACGCAAGCATTGTGTCTTTTTTCGACCTTTGTTTTCTCTATAAAGTCGGGTTATGGGCTCCTGATAAAGTTCAAAAATAAGCAAAGTTATACATAAAGGACAAATGAAACTACCCTTTTCTAGACATAATACGTAAAGAGATGTGATATGTATTAAAAGATGGCCAAGATCAGGCTGAATTTTACCTTCGTCTCCATCCATATTGCGCAGATGACAACAGCGACGACAACAGCACGTGTGCATGTCCGAGAACGCGACTTGAGACTCGATCCGCGAGGCCCTGGCACTAGGAAAACAAAATGGCGGCTCGACAAAACAGTGCAGGAGAGCAAGGACTGCTTTATTTTCATGACTGTCAATCCATAAATGCGTAAAAGTATCCTTTTTCTTTTATTAAGGATCCCTTTTCTTTTATTGTGTTCAAATTTAAGTTCTATCCGGGTTGATCCGGGTTGATCCGAGTTGATCCGACCCGGATCAAGCGATCCGAGTTGATCCGGTCCGAGTTTTGTACCTGCCTTTTTAAAACACGCAAGCGAAGAACCGCGATACATTTTGAACGGCATTAAATTGACCGAACTGCACGTTTTTCAAAAGTTACGCGAAAGCCATAATATGAAGAAAAGGGCAATTATAAAAATAAATATTTCAATACAAATTTACAATCAAAAATGTAATTTACTTTACCATGGATTCCCTACAAAGTCAACAGCTTGAGTGATGTCTTGCTACGGCAGCTATCTCTTTAAAACAACCATCTGTTCTCAAAAAATAATTTCTTCGCTTATAGTGTTGAGCATTTCTTAGGGCTTCTTCCGATTTATAGTTCTCAAAATTTTAAAGGCGAGTCTTCATTCCGTTAACAGGATATTTACACTGCCTTGAAATTCACGCGTGAAACGGTGCAATGCTTGTTTAAAATCTTCTCTGACAATGACAAAATCTTTTCTTTCTAGGACTTTATCCCGTTGGCAAAACCGCTAAAACATCTCTTCCCTTTAGAAGAGCTCTAAACTGCCGTTTCTCGCTCTGGTTTCAAGATAATTTCGCTACCAAGTTCAAATCTTCTAACAGCACGTCCTCTTCAAATTACGTGATTCTCGTGGGACTTGCTGTCAAAAATTAACCAATCAGAATTTTGCGGCCGCTGGCGGCCGCAGAAATGAAAAAATAGGGGTCTTTGTAGCAGGCGTTCCCTCGTCCCTAGCCCCCAGTCCCCCATTTTTCTCCCGTGTCCTTGCTCCCCTTCCCCTTCCCTGTTTTCGCCTGCTACGCAGGCTAGAATTTCAATTGAGAGCGGGAGCGGGATTTTGTGTTTTTACGGCGTCGGGATGCGAGAATCGCAAGGGGAAAGTAGCGGGATACGGTATTTTAATTTTTACGAGACTGCATGCTTTGACCAGCGCAGGCCGATAGAAATGGATCGTTTGTGAATGAAGTGTGTCGGCTTTCTAGTAATTAATGAATTGATCAAGGAAGAGTAGCCTGCATGTCAAGCTATTATGAGTCCTTTTGTGATGTTATGTGTTGATTTCGGAAAGAGGTATCAAGTCACATGTCGTGTTGCATTTCTTGGCCTTGTTTGCGTTCTTAACTTTTCCGACCCTTTCCATTGAGCGTTTGTTGGAGCAGCTATGATCAGCCATTTTGTCAGCTATGGTTAGTCTAGCCAGTATGGCAATGCCGGCGGACGGTAATGTAACGGCGGTCGTCAAAAACGAGGTATTTGGCATCATAAATTTTGTTCCTCTGATATATCATGAAAAGAGTGCAACCAGGAATGTCTTTCTTCGAAAAAAAACAATTTCCGAGAAGAAATTTACTGAAAGCGAGTAGTATATAAAAGACGTTGAAAGCTTTGAAATAAACTGTACGTTAGGTGAGTCCACTTTTATAAATCTTTTGTTACATTTCTGGACCGATCTTGCATGACCTTTGTGCCCCTAGCCTTGTCTAAGTACACAACCCGTTTATATACATCTGGATGTAGAGAAACAATGTGGAAAAAACGTTTGTGTCTAGGGAAACGCCGACCTTCAGATCAAAACCAAGTCGTGCTTGTCACCCCACAACTTGAACTACCATCCTTTTGGTACTACAAAGATTTCCTGTAATAGCCAAACGCGCTAACCGATTGCGCCACGGAGACCACTCTACTCCACGAGGGAAATAATGTTAATATTTAAATAAAATTTCGATTTCAAACCAGAGTTGTCGCTCACTTTGTCAACACCTGAATCAGACTGCATGCAAAGTTTTTTGCGATCAAGCTGCAAACCAGGCAGTAGTTTGATCATGCATGAGTGCAGGCCAGGTCACTAAGCACCTGATAACAGCCGAACGCGCTAACCGATTGCGCCACGGAGACGTGGATGTCTGAACTGAAAAATATGGCAATTATAACACTGCCTTGCAACAATGCCTTGCGCCTATATACCGCTAATTACAATTAAACGAAAAAAGGTATGCGTTCGGTTCGATTTTGTTTCATTGAAATTTTATTTGATTCTGTAAGTGAGTAAGTATTTATTGAAGTATTTTAAAAGGCCCATCGCTCCAAGTGTATTACAGTTCATCAACGTCATTAAACTTGGGCAGCTCTCACAAATTCAGTCAAGTTTTCTAACAGTATCGGAACACTCGGTCGGGACGTTTTTAAGTCGACTGTATAAATCGAATGTAATCGAACCCATTCTGAAATCGAAGTTATCGCAATCGAACGATCGGGCTCGATTGGTTCAGTAATCTTCCAAGCAATCGAACAAAATCGAACCAAAAAATTCATCCTTTCATTTACATACTCAGTAGGTTGTCTTCCAAAAAAGGAAGGACTGAGAGTAGGCAGAATATCGTAGCAAACATTCTTTGTCAATTTTTACCTTTCACTTATACCTGGACAAGAAAAGGTAAAACAGGTCTAAAACAGAATAACACAAACGAAACACTTGTTACGTCATTTAAAGTGGCGATATTTTTAGATGGTATCGAGACAATCGACCATAAAAACGTCTTTACTTGTCTCCTATCCATTGTATAAAGGTATGTGAGGTTTTCATCATGTCAATTTTTACCTTTCACTTATACCTGGACAAGAAAAGGTAAAACAGGTCTAAAACAGAATAACACAAACGAAACACTTGTTACGTCATTTAAAGTGGCGATATTTTAGATGGTATCGAGACAATCGACCATAAAAACGTCTTTACTTCAATGTCTTCTATCCATTGTATAAAGGTATGTGAGGTTTTCATCATGAAAGTAGAAAACTATTTAAAAATTTAAGCGGGATCGGGATTTCGACGCAAAGAAGGGCGGGATGGCGGGATTAACAGGACAAAATAGGCGGGATGGCGGGATCTGAGAACCCTATTGTGGACCCTCAGTACAGACCGGGCTGCCACCAATCTGCGCAAGAATCTAATGGAAACAGTTCTATGTAAACTCGGTGGTGTTAATAAAACGACTTTTTGAGTGGAGTTCAGTTCCGTTTTTTTTTTTTTATTTTAAATGAAAGTTAAGATGATAATCTCATTCAAATCAACAATCAAACACTCGTTAAAAATCGATAAAATCGTTGACAATCAAGAAAAATCGATTAAAAAATGCAAGTGATATCGATTTTTACCGATTGATCGATAAAATCGATATCAATGATATTAATACTAAATCGTCTGCATATAATGAGCATTTAAGTGAAGTCCATTTGGTCAGGCTATATCATGAGAGTCAAGATACGTGGGAGTTCATTTTCACTAATGTGGTTTTTAATTCTCTGCATAGATTACCATAATGGCTCTGTAACTAGACGAAACACAGACTATTCTTTAACCTTATGAAGAAATTTCAGCACTTTGATTTACATACAGCTTAAAATCTCTAGATTGATGAATCAAACAAACTCCTTTAATTTTAGCATGTAACAATTATAATATAACAAATAACTTAACTATTACTGAAACTTAAGACAACAACAAATAGTTAACACGCTACACCTAGCAATTTTTCATGTGGAAATGACATTAGCTCACTTCGCATTACTTTATTTGTAATGGTATAGTATTCAATTTAACATTTGGAACTTCATAAATTGCCTTCGTCATGTTAAAGCAAATATTTGTAAGCGGTGATTTCCAAATTCACAAGTAACAATGTGGCCACTCTTCAACACGGAAACAGAGGTGGGCCTTCCAAATTGCCCCAATTCTTCACCAAAGTCCCCAAACTTCGAGACAAATTTTCCGTCTAGACAAAAGACGTCTACTCTGTGGTTGTCTTCACAACAAATCAACAGATGCCCTGCCTTGTCCACTGCCAGTCCAGTCGGACAATTTAACTCTCCATCCTCAGTCCCATGTCTGCCAAACTCATACAGAAAACTCCCATTGCTACTGTAAACCTTAATAAGATGGGCATTATTATCAGATACGAAGACTTTATCTTTACAACATACACAGCCAAACGGCCTGCGTAACCAACCCTTCCCAATTGTTTTAAAAATATTTCCCTCGGGAGAAATAAACCTACTGACACTTATTCCCTGTATCACAGACAATAAGATTTCCTTGAACATCTAGTGATATTCCCCGGGGTTCTTTCAGGGATCCGCCATTGAGAACAGCTGCTGTAGCATATTCTCCCCTGGGACTGAAAACTAATATTTTGTTATTACCTCTGTTTGCCACAAAAATCCTACCTTCATTATCAATGCATATCCCAGTTGGCTGATTTAGCAAGTTATCTCCAAAGGTCCTTATAAACTCCCCCTTTTCATTTAAAACTACACCTCGGTTATTCTTTAGATCAGTGACAAAGATTTCATTTGAGGCATTGACTGCCACTCCCCAGGGATTCAACAATTTCTTGTTATCAACATTTCCTTTACCAATGAATCTCACAGGCATAAAGGATCGTTCTTTAACGTCAGTTGGAGGAAATTGTCTGATGGTTTCTCCATTTACTTGAACACTTAAAATATGTTGTCCAGCCTTCCTTGGAGTAAAGGAGACTGTGTACCTGCCATTATGCCAGTCAGTGATTTTAATTTCGTCACGGAGATGTTCACCTTGCGTTGATGTGACATCAACAGCAACGTAATCCCCAGGGCAATAGTACTGTTCCCCCTGGGAATTCCGTGTGATCACTTCGATCTTTGTTTCCAGCCCCGCTGTTCCTCCTTGAAATTCCTCGACTGAACACTGATTTGCTGCTGTTGCAGATTCTTCAAGGTGTCCAATTCTTGACTCTTGAACGATTTCAGAAAATTCTTCATTCTTCAAAAACGTGGCCCATCTGGTGGTCGATAATAATGGGTTAGGAACTGTGCCTAAGGGTTCGAGTTCACTGAAATGCTCATCAATTGCTGTTTTAGACCTTACAAGTTCCGCTCCGGTACTTCGGTCAAGGAGACGCTCAGCTTGTCTGATAAATTCTTCACTCTTTTTCAGTTTATTCTGTAATTCGGCTTTCTCCTTCAAATTTCTTTCTAACACTGTCTTTGTCTCATTTTCTACCCTGGCTATCAAGTCTTCTTTCTGTCGCTGAATGTTCAAGATAAGTGAGTCGGCTGTTTCCTGTATTTGCCCTGTGACAGTCTTCGAACGATGTTCAAGTACTCGGGATGCTTCTTCTAATTCTCGGATGCAACTGGAAAATAATTGTGATGATTTCTTTACTATTTTTAGTTTGGAGGAGGTGCTGTCCTTCAAAGTTCTTACACACAATTCCAAATACTCCACATCGTGTTTATTATGTTCCACAATTACACAATTCTGACACACAGGAACTTCGCACACTTTACAATAAAACTTGAGTACCTCTTTCTCGTGGAGTTTCTTTTGGCAAAACGCTGGCCGCTTCAGAACATCTTCAAAGTCCTCATCTTGAAAATCGTTGAGAGCAAGAACGCGATGTTCTTTGTTTTCCTTCAAAATATTGTGTGCGTTCAAACAATCTTTGCACCAAAATTTGCCGCAATGAAAACAATAAGACGCTTCCTCCCTTTTCGCGTCACAGTTTCCACAAGTGACCATATAAGTTTTACACTCCTTGATGGCCAAGGTATCGAGCAGATTTTTCAGGTAAAAAAACAGCTAGGCAGAGTTTCCATCGTGCCACTCTCGGGGACGGCGACTTCAGTCTGGCAAATCGGGCATTTAATCTTGCCGTGGCGGGTGCTCGTCCTTACCAAGTCGTTGAGACATTCAAGGCAAAATATGTGTAAGCAAGGCAGTTGTTTGGGATTTGTGTAAGGGTGAATACACACAGAACAGGTTACTTCCTCCTTTAGATTGTGCATCAAAGTTGGAACATCCATCATGAAAACTTATGACGAACGAAAATGCTACTTTCAGACACGTCACCATCCCACAAGACGGATTCCTTGAATTTCTTTGATTTCTTGGAAAATATGAATATGTGCGTCGATTTTTATTGGTTACAAACCAGACAATGTCACGCGAACAAGCAAATTGTCACGGGAACCATGCAATTATCACGCGAACCGAGGAACTGTCACGCAAACGAGATAGCTGCATTAGTAGTTTGCATTTATGTGAAGTATTGTGTATTCATACTTCCAGGGTATGAAGGGGGACCAATTCCTTTGAATTTTTTTTTTTTTTTTTTTGGAGAATGAAATCATTACATTACAACTGTTCCATATCGATGCTGACATTGAGCATCGTAGAAGTGTTGTTGGTTTGAGGTGCTCATGGAACCTGAGAGGTAGAAGAGGATCACACCACCTGCATGGGTCCTTTGCAACCAGTAAGCAACTAAAGTTTTGTGCTCAGTGCCCTGCTCGATGAGTGGAAACGTGGTTGGAATTGCCTGTTTTTGTTACGGTCGGTATAAACTATGGACTGCGGACTGCGGACCAGACTGGTTATAAAACACGGACTGGGTATAAAACTTCGACTGAATATAAAATGCGGACTGAGTTTAACAAGAAATTCTGAAGAATTTAGAGGCGGCGGATGGTCTGTCCCCCCCTCCCCCCCCACCGCCCCCCCCCCCAAAAAACAACAACAAAAAAAACAAAAATGTTTCCTTAGAGTTTCTGTTTGATTTCCACGGGATCGTCTGTGCAAATATCGGTCGACCCCCCCACTCCCCCCCCCTTTCCTAAGGAAAAAAGGTTTCTTTAAAGCAACAGCGACAATCTCCTACTGTTGAAACTGCACTCACTCTTTTTTTATAAGAATGTTGTTTTTCCGGCCCAGGCTGCCGATTTTAGGCTGAAAATATTCTTGTATTATTCTTAAATTATAGCTTATGACATTTCCGTTTTAGAATGTATTGGGGTTGTTGGCTAGTTTTGCCGTTTAGAGAAAGGAATAATTTTATACGGTTAAGTTAAAAACATATAATTGGTTTGTATTTACAGATTTTCAAGTCCTTTTCAAAATCTCAGCCTCGGGTTTATTCTTAAAATATTCTTACAATTTCGCAAATTTCAGCCTCGATATTCTTATGAAATAAATTCTTAATAAAACGACTTCTTTGAGTGGAGTTCCGTTCCGTTTTTTTATTTTTTATTTTAAATGAAAATTAAGATGATAATCTCATTCAAATCAACAATCAAACACTCGTTAAAAATCGGTAAAATCGTTAACAATCAAGAAAAATCGATTAAAAAAGTGCGAGTGATATCGATTTTTACCGATTGATCGATAAAATCGATATCAATCAAAATTCTAACGATTTATATCGATATATCGATTGATAAATCGGTATCGATTTTTATCGATTGGCTACGCCGGGTTGTCGTGAGACGTGACACGCGCGTTTTCCATTTATTATTAATCTGCTGACGAAAAATAATTTTCTAAACCCAATAAACAGTTAATTTGTTAAGGAGCTTTTGGGCAATCATATTTGCTATCCATACAGAATGGCCTTGTTTCGATTTATTGCAAGGCAATTGCAGCTCCTGTTGTGAGACAACCCTCGCATTTCCCATTTAACCGTCAATCCAAAAGAACTTTCTAAACCAGATAAACAATTAAATTATGAGGCAGCTCTTTAACAGTAGTTATACCTGTCTATTTTTGCTAATTCTACGGCGAGAATAATGCTTGATTTAAAGTAAATTGTCAACCTATTCTTTGTTTTCGAAATTAAAGGGGAATCCCCGAATTCTACGCATTACTGCGCTGTACCTACATCATAACAAGAACTAATTTCTGCAGCAAGTGATACGGGATTACTTCTGAAGAGGTAAACACCTGAAATAATATTTTGCAGCTCTTACTGCGAAGAAATAAGAAATTTGGTGCGATAGAGTAAACAAACCTCATTTTTTAACGGCCGCCACCTTGCACGCGAGCGAAATCTGTGCAGAGAGCGGGAACTACTACATTGCAACATGACACTCGTTTGCTACCATTTGTTCGCGGTTTTAACTTTGCTTGGAGCTGGTATCGGAGTTTGCTTCGTGAAATCAGGTAAGCGTTCATAGACAGGCGTTTTTAAATAATTAGGTAGCTAAACAAGTAAAGTTATTAACTGAAGGCTATTTATCCGGTTCCTGAGTGTGCTTGTGGTGAATAAATAATGCATACAGTATTCTAAGTATTCAGATGCGTTTCATTTGGTCTACAACACAGTTACTCAGCGTTAAGTACAAGTTAGTACTTTTTACAAGTGTGCAGAAACTTCTTACTTAACAGAAAGCGAATTTCTTGGGTAAAGAGAAAGGTTTATTCGATTTCGGTGAAAAATGTTTCACCGCTTAGTTTAACTCAACCACGTGGCTTCGTGCCAAAGCTTTAAATGTTATTGGGTTGATATTTGCTATATACATTTGTTAGGTAACACGTTTAACAGACCGCACAACCTCAAATTGGAGCTTATTGGCAGTTTTAAGAAGGAAAACGAACTGATTTTAGGGGATAATTGCTTAAAGAGGAACTTGTCAAAGAATGTGCTTTGCTTGCACTATCATCGTGTATCCATGATCATTCTTGCAGAACTGATAGATCAAAAAAGGCCAAGAGATTTGTTTACATAACTCAGCTAAAAAACACCTGTACCCGTAAAGCTGTACTGCACTTGAACGGCTTCTTTTCAAAGTTGTAATGATTTGCCGAGGAAAACAACAAATTAAGACGGATTCCGCTCAAGTTCGAGCAATAAGTGCAAAAAATATTTACTAAAAAACTACTCATAGCATGGTAACATTTTTTAAAAATGCTATTTGAAACATCTCACTCTAGTTCACTTGCCCAAGTGAACCCCGCGATGAAATTCTCAAGCATTCTCAAGAAAATTAATTTCAAAATCTCGTAAAAGTATGCTAAAACGGGCGCCGTTTTGTTTTGAACTGACATGAAGCGTCTTTGTAATTGAAATATGGATAACTTCAAATCCAATTTTCTCTCGCGGGGTCAGCTTGATGGCAAAAGTAACGATAAGTTCTTATCTGTTCTCAAAATGTGACAGTGCTGCAAGTATTTTTTTGGTAACTTAATTTTTGCACTTACTGCTCGAACGTTGAGCGGAAATCGTCTTAACATTACTATTTATAATAACAGCAATTGATAGCTTTTCGTGCTTGACTACGTTTGATTCGTATTTCTGTCAAACCATTTCATGTCACCAATTATTATTTTTTTGCATAACCTCGCGTCAGCCATGCGAATACATAGGTGAAGCTAGGTGAGTCAAGCGAAGCACGCAATATACACGTGTACCGTGGGTTTAAATACATGCCGACTAGTGCAAACTCAAATTAGAAAAGCAAACAAATAACATTAAATGTTATTTTTTTGCTTTTCGAATTTTAAAGAAGTATAAATTTTATACTTCTTTAAACTTCTCAGAGTTTTATTTTTTAAAATTACGTAAGCAAAATGAAATATAATTATCTCGATGATTATGTCTTCAGCTCGTAAAAAGCGTGGTAAAGTGACGACGTCAGATAAAAAATTTTTGAAAATCACTACTGGTCGCTAAAATTGCAATATTAAAAATGTTTAATTTCAATTTGTAATGTTTCGTTCTTCAATTATAGAAGATAAAATGTGATGACGTCATATATGAAATTGAATGTTTTATCCGTAAAAACTTATTGTCAAATTCTAGGTACTTGAAAAATTTCGTATCAATTTTAAAGTTACAAAATTTTCCATACAAAGTCCCCTCTGTTGAATGGTCTTGGGTTCCGTTTCGGAAGTTATATCTCAACAGTTGATGTCCCTATTGAGCCCACTTTTTCTTTAAACCTATATTTTGGCGACAGGAATTGAGACATTAAATCAAAAAATAGAACTATGAACTTCAGTCTTACCGCGTTACAGATCCAGCTACAAGAGCACCCTATGAAGGTGTCTGGAAAGAGTATATTTGCTCTAAGAAAAATGTTTCTCGCCTTCCTTAAAGGAAAAAATGTTCAGTTTGCTGGGAAAATTGTTTGTTTTTACCAGCTTCAAACTCCCTCAAAATACTTGAAAAGATGGCTGTCGCCAGGCTTGTTGTGTTGGGACTCCCATTCCCCTTCCCCCTCTCCAATGCGCTTGTCGTCTTAGGTTGCCCAGCACCTTTCCACTGTAAAATTTCGACCATGGACCATGCCCACCTTGCAAAATAATGAGTCTAAATTTTGGTTTCAAGCTTTCTGCCTGGAAAAAAAGTATGGGTCTTCTGGGAGTGCCGAGCGTCGAAATATTTCCCATTGGTTACTTTAAGACCACGGAATGACCTGAGAAATTGTGACCAATTGGCTTGTTGGTTCCCACTTCATCCAGTGGTCATAGAGAAGGACCTAATTTCTGGGTATTCATATTTACAACCAATTTGTTGCTTTATAGAAACTACTGCACCCCGAAGGCGTGTCACACCACGTCCGACTTTCCTTCAAACTCCACAACGCATACACTATTTTGTAACACGCAATCAACCTGTCAATCTCACCTGGGTAGCTACCAATGTCTGCAAAATGAAGATCAAATGTAACGACAAGAAATTCGAGGAGGGTACTAGCAGAGCTTGTGGAGAGACTTGCAGGAAATGTAGGACGAGAAGGAAGACAAAGACTATTACCGCCTCTGATTTCCCAGAGGGCAGCAGGTCCATGACTTGTCAATGTAAGGTTTGGGGGACGATACCCGTGCGAACTGAGAAGATTATTGTCGAGAAAGCTTGTGAGTACTCGTATTACATGAATCTTATGTTTTAAATATTAGTAGAGGGATTTTCTCTCGGCTACATAAATTTGACACTTGAATAAAGTTTTTATTTATTACTATTTATTTTCATGACATGTCAGTGAAGATGCTATTATTATTACCATAGCAGAATCCACGTCTGTATGCTAAAAGCTAAACTAGCTACACAGGGCGCATAGCGTAACCTGTGAGCCTTATTATTATTATTATTATTATTATTATTATTATTATTATTATTATTATAATCGATCGATCACTCTTTTGAACAGGTTTCTTTGTTGTTGTTTTTTCCTTGTGTTTTACTTTGTTCGTTTTTGTTTGTTTGTTTGTTTGTTGTTTGGTTTGAGCGCCACAGACTTTATCTTTTATGTTGATTGTTTGCAGTTCTTCGTCGCAACTTCAGAAAAGTTCAGTCAAGGCACGTGGCGTCTCCAAACACGTCTGTGATTCTTCAGTGCAGGCCACCAGGCGGCTCACCATCACCGAACATCACGTGGTACAAGAATGGGAAACCGCTGCTTCTTGGGCGCGGCAAACGCGTGCGTCTCACTTACAAGAGAGACCTGGTTATCAAGCGTCTGCGCAGTAACGACTCGGGCGAATATCAATGTGTTGCTGAGAACATGGCGGCACGCCGAGAGAGACAAGTCATAACACTTGATGTTCGAGGTTTGCAATTTGTTTTCTTATTTTTTAAGGACTGTCGTAAAATCAGAACAAAAACCAATGCCGTTTCTGTGAAAGACGCACCCCGTGCCAAGCGTGGAAAACCTTGCAACCGTTGCCAAAAGCGGGAAAACATGCAACCGGTGCCAAGTGCGGGCAACCACGCATGCAACCGGTGCTGAGCGCGGAAAAACGTGCATGCAACCGGTGCCAAGCACTGGAAAGCATGCAACCGGTGCCAAGCGCGGGAAAATATGCAACCGGTGGCGTGCCAAGCGCGGGAAAACAAGCAACAGGTGCCAAACGCGGGAAAACACGCATTACAGGGGAGCAGGGATGGCGCAGTGGTGAGAGCGCTCGCCTCCCACCATTGTGGCCCGGGTTCGACTCCAGGTCCCGGTGACATATGTGGGCTGAGTTTGTTGTTGGTTCTCGTCCTTGCTCCGAGAGATTTTTTTTCCGGGTACTCCGGTTTTCCCCTCTCCTCAAAACCAGCACTTCCAAATTCCAATTAGATCTGGAGCGCACGAACACGACTTAACGAGCTTCGCAGCTCCTAAGAGTTTCGTGGGTAAACAATTAGATTTACAAATTACAAATTACATGCAACCGGTGCCAAGTGCGGGAAAACATTCAACCGGTGCCAAGTGCGGCCTGTGCAGGAAGGCGTAAAGGCGATGCGGCAGTGCGAAGTGTGGGAAAAGTTGCGTGAACCAAGTCACGATCGGTTTGGGTTTTGGTTCTGATTGATGGAATAAATAGCTCGTGTCTGTTTTGATTAGTTGGAGCAGCGTTGGAATATGTAGCACGTGTTTTCTTTTTGTTTTTTTTTTTAACAATAACAGAGCAAAGTAGAATTCAGAAGACACTGAAATTTGCAAACACCGCTCTCTCCATGAGACCTAGCTCTCCCTCGCTCCTGCAAAGGATTTCAAGAAAGGAAGAATAACGCTAATTTTCGGGAGGCTTTGCAGTTTGCAGATTTCCCATTTAAGCAGACTGCAAGTAGCCTGTACGTAAGCAGCCAGTATTTTTTTGTCAGATAACACCTCTTCTGTCGATTGTAATGGAACCAATGGGACCAAACGGCCTTGCATCGGTCCGCATTCTTCAGTGGGCAATGGAACTAACACATCTTTGAGTTACGGTAAGTACATTATACAAAAACAATAAACTCAATTCGTCTTTCTATATATTAAAAAATGCCCGGCTATCTGTTCCCAGAAACAGACAGTTTCAATCCCTCCACGGAGCGGATCTGGGATTTTGAGATGAGGGTTCACCCAAGTAAATTCTTGCAAATATGAAAATATATGGAGAATCGAACAGAAAGAAAAGAAAAACATAAACCACCAGGGGGATGTCGGACGACAAAAGGTTAGATACTCATCATCTGGACCTGCCACGGCTTCCCCATATCCAAGCGGGCGCACTGGGCATGAGATTCAGCAGTCTCTTGTAGCTATCTATTTACAGTCCTCCTTGCTTGGTTCTGATCTTCTACCCGCGCTCACGTTACTAGGATTTAACTGCAGTTCAGTGCAGTTCAGATGCGATAACCAACGCTGTATTTCGTCGAGATGGCAGTGCGATGGCTCAGATAATTGTGGAGATAATTCGGACGAAAGAGGATGCGGTAAGTTTTGTTTTTAAACTTATTTTGATCGAATAGCTGTGTGGAAAAAATTTTCTCATAAGTCTGCGCGCTGAGGCACAGCGGTTTGAGGAAAACCTCAGTTTTGGAGGATGTAATTATTAAATCCAAACCTAATTTCACTTGTTCCTGAATAGCCAAAAACATCCTTAAATTGGTACAATGCTTGACAGTTGAGCCCAATAACAATTTTAGTTTAAAAAAAAGAAACACTCAGTCCCATTTTGTGTGTTTAGTATTTTGTGATAAAATCAACCAGTATGAAATTCAAAATCAATAAAATACAACATCGTTATTCAAACGCTTCGTAAAATTTATTGACAAAGTATCTCGTATTGTTCTTATATACTGGAAATTCGTCAAAATCAACTTCAGCAGGGCCCAAGTAGAATGTAAACATGTTTTCATGATCTAGAAGTTAACCAACTATTTCCAGGCTTAGCAGTAGTGGAAAGAGAGGCAAGGCTGGGTGGTTAGAAGCTCTGACCCGAGGACCCGGATTAAAGACTCCTCTCTGACCACTGTAGGTGTCCTAGGCCATGTTAAACATCAGCTTGTTGCCTCTCTTTCTTCACGTATAGTTTCCCGGCAGTTACACTGCATTATGGTGCTAGATACTCCTACACTAAAATTAGTGGTCATTTAACATTCAGATCCACCCGTGCATTTGTGGTCTTCATTTGGCTTTCCGGGACTATTCTCAAATGTGATTGGAACATCGATCTGGCGGAAGTATGCACTAGAAGAAAAGCATCCGGATTCGTAAACATTTCCGAATTCACCGCGTCTTGAGTGCTTCGGATTCATGAAGTGTTTACATTACAGAGTAATATACGGATTCCCAACAGTGTACACTACACTGTGAGATAAGTGATTGCTTCACAAAGCGATAGTAGATTGGAATGTGTAAACGATTTGTTCAGTTGCTGGCCGAAAGTGTACATTAGGCAAAGTAGCATAAAACTACTCCTCTGGAGTAGTGCGCTCATGTTTCTGAGAATAAGAATTAGACTAAAAAAGACGATAACAAATTTGTAGTGGTCAACCGGTCGGCGAATTCGTCAAGCAATACTAAAAGGCCGTTTCTTGAATGTCGTAAAAGCTGTCATGAAAGTATTCGGAGTCACTGAAAAGAAAACCGGTTTTTACACAGTAAAAGTTACCTGCTTTTTAACTACTCAGATACAAAGTATTCACTTTAAAGATCGGTTTCAAAATATTCGGATTCGTGAGGCATTTCGGGTAGTTTTGACCTCGGATTTTTCCTCAGTTTCATGTGTGTAAAAGCGAAAAACGAATTCGGTACTAAATCAAAAGTGGGTAGACACACACACCAAATAACTAATACATTAACCATTTTCGTTTTCTGAAACAACTGAATTTGAAGTTATCCTGGGTAAGCCTAAGTGTGCTTTGAACAACCCGACCTAAGAAAACACAAAACGTTGTAACGTTTTGTAGTTCGGTACTTGGCATAGTATTTTCTGGGCAATTTTTACCTTTCAAGAAACTTATCCATTTCTTTTTACGTCTCACGTTGACTACATCTCCTACTTTTTCTTTCCAGGTGCAAATCCTTGTGATAAAAATAATGGTGGTTGTGAGCATCTTTGCTTACACCTGTCGTTTTATGGCAAGCAGAGAAGGTGCCTTTGCAAAGAGGGCTTTAAAGTGAACGAAAATGGGAAAACATGCGAGAAAATAAAACTCCAAGGTAAGCCGTTTTCATACATAACCTAAAGTAACGGGCGGTCTTTGACAGCTCCAGAGCGTACGCCGTCAGAATGGTCAGAATGCATTTATCTTCTTTCTTCTTAAAGCTGATTGATTAAAAAGCTATATTGAGTTAAACTTGGGTGAATCTTGAATCAACCAAAATTTTAATGTGCCAAAGGAAAAGAAAAAAAAAACACAACAAGAAAAGCAAACAAACAAACCCGGGTAATAAATGTTATCGCAATATTTTCTATCTCTTCTGACCAAAAAGCTAGTTTAGTGACAAATATATTTTCTTATGATCAGACGCGTACGCATGCAGAACATGAATAATCCAAATTAAGAAGTACTGATTTTTGTTGCTCCGGCCCGCTTGGTACAAGTCCCTCGCTGGTTTGTCCATGCCACTGTCGTCAGCAAGGGAGAGATGGTAGTAAGTGGTCCCTGTGATGGGTTGATTCTTTCTTTCCGTTAAGAAGAGAACACAAGCAAGCCTTCAGAAGCAGGCATTCCGGTAGTGGTAATACTGTTTGCTGTCATTTTGCTGCTGGTCACCATATTTCTAGTTCATCGTATCTTGAGGAAACGCTGTTCAAGACCGGCAAATCCACCGCGCATGCCAAGAGAGGACGCAATAGAAGATCAAGAGATACGAGAAGACTTACTTGTCATTGACCACACGGAGCTGATGGGCGAGGGCTCACAACTGAATAACGAGTCATCTCAGTTGCGTCAGCAAGTGGGCAGTGCTGAGCCATCAGGGGCATGCGCAGCTGACGAAGATTCGTCTGTCCGGGTTAGTTTTATTAGTACCGTATTTTCTCGATTGAACGCCGGGCCCCGAATAAACGCCGGGTATAAAAGAGGGGATTGTAAATAAGCCCCTCAGACGTTTCTTTGTTGTATAATAAACTTGAGATTCAAGGGCAAGATACACAGCTGCCAAGAAAAACGAATAATAACCCTTTTCTTAAAAAATGGCGGGCCCAGATACACTGCTGATTCGAAGAAACGCCGGGTCCACCATCGTGCCAAGTTTGAAATAAACGCCGGGGGTGTTTAATGGAGAAAACACGGTACCTTACTTTTGAACACGAATAAGAAAACAGACTTTTAGATAAAGCCAGTTGCACCTGTAGATTGGATTGCAATCAGTGCTTTTGTCATGTTTCCGTAACAACACGTGAAGAGTAAAAAACTGAAGAAATCCTATTCTTGGTACGGAACAACTCGGATTAATATTAATCCGATTAATATTAATCCTAATTATTATTATAAACCAGTAATGGATTATTATAATCCAGTAATAGATTATTATAATCTATTACTGAGGTTTCAGCCTTGCCTTAATCAATTAGGATTAATATTAATCTTATGTAAGATTAATATTAATCCGATTAATATTAATATTAATATTAATCTGATAAATATCAGTCCTACATAGGTTTCCTATTAATCCTATGTAGCATTAATATTATTCCTACCTAGGATTAATCTTCGTCCAAAGCTTCCGAAGATTGACATTATTACCCTATTATAATCTATTATTATTATAATCCGCGGATTAATATTAATCCGAGTTGTCCTGTTGGTAAATCGGGGTTGACGGTAATCGGCTTAATTGAATAATCGGTAGGTAGTAGGGAGAAATCTTGTGGGGCAAAGTTTCAGTTGTCTAAAACCGGCTTCCACCACTGGAATGTTTTTGTTCGGTTTTATTAGAAAATGTATAATTTAAAAATTGTTGATTTCAAAACGTTTTCGTTCAAGTGTATCCGTTTTCTTTCGTTTTCAATGATAATTTTAAAAATTTGCAAGTACAGAATGTAAAAAAATCATAAGATCTTACGTCCAACATACACGCTTAACCAATGTCTGTCTTTTAGATTGCTCCTTCTGGTTTTCACACACCGATGCAGTTCATTTCCACTCTTGATTTTCACACAACAAGCCTTTGTGGAAAATACACCAGGATAACTAGTCCGAAAAACATCTTGCTAACTTAAAACTAGATATAAGAACCAAGAAAACAACAAACAGTGAAATAAAACGTAATATTTTGGTTCTTATTTCAAGATTATTATAAAACGTATCGCACAAAGGATCGCAATGCGCTGAACTTATAAATAGAGCCAGCTAAGAAGGTATTAACGATTAATATTAACAAGCTACAGTTGTTGCCTTTGTGGCTAGGGTGTTCTTTCAATTGCATCTAACTGACATCTTTTTTTGCAGATCCAGCAAAACGTGGTCATTTACAATAACATGACCACTAATTGCAAAGTGGAAGTTGAACAACATGGCGGAGTGACGATTGTGGGAGACGACGCTAAAGTGCATCATCACTACCCCCCCTCAGAGCTAATATGACAGGTCACATGACTGTAATTTATTATGAAATTTTAAAAGCTAAAAGCGTTTAACATAACCCTTTTGCGACAAGGAAAATTATTCCTATCATTGACAGTTGACCTCCGCTACTCGAACACGCAATGGAAACGAAAAATTGTTCGAGATAATGTGAGTTCGAGAAAGCGAGAGGTAATTTACTGGAGAACCGCATCCAAGGGAAGCGGGTTTCAGTTCCAGATGCCCCCGGGGGTACACCCCATAGTGGGCTCCGCCCGAAAGGGCTGCCTTTTCAGTTCAAAGGGCAGGAAAATTTGTTGTTCCGTTACTATTTTAGAGGGTCGATTCCAAGACTGACTAAGCACTAAAAAGGGTTGCAAAATTTTGGCAGATATCACAATGCAGAAGTATACTAAAGTTTAGAGCGTCGAGGTAGAAAAATGGCAAATTTACATTCTAGGTGAAGAAGTACCTTTTTCACAATAATTAGTCAAGGGTTTGAGCTTCGGAACGGTTAGAGCCTGCCCTTACGCAGTAACCCCCTTCTGAGTCCCCCGTCCCCAACTCCGAGATAGGAAACTGGGGAACGTTTTTTTCACGTTTCTGTAAGTTAAGGTAACAGTGGAAAATTTTGCAAATTGTATTCAACAGGTTCTTTTGTTCCGTCAGACCTCCACTCGCGTTATCATAACTTCGTGGAAACACGGAAGAAATATTTTATTTCTGGATGATTAATGTTTCATATAAACTGAGCAATTATGTTGATGTATTTATAATAAAAGGTAAAATCTGGAGCGAAGTCACGCAGCAACCTCCGCTGTGGTTAATTAATGAAAACAAGAGGAAATCAAATGACAGGACAAGAGAGTCCATCCCTCACTGATACATGGGTTATTCCACGTGGTAATCCGTCTCAAGTCGTTTTTGAATGAATGATGTTGGGCAACTTAATGGCCATTTCTAGTGTTTAAGGATTTAACGTTGTTCTGTAATGTAGATCTTGTGGTATCTAAGTCATTTCCTCCGCTTTATTTTTGTGGGTGTTTTTTCAGTTTTTGTTGTTCACATCGTGAGCGCGATTTGTACTGCACGTTACGATTAAGCTTAAGTATTTCAGTATGGTGCAGTCTAAGTGTATGAAAAAAAGTCAACTATTTTAAGATCACTAGAGGCGGAAACCTCTACTGTGATTAATTCAGTTGTCAGTGATGTAAATTTCAAATATGATTTTATCTCTATACACCTTATTCCAAAATGGCGGAAAATACATTACTCTTTTTTCTCATTGTTAACTGGCGCTTGTTGCCTCGATCCCATGTGAAGAATTAAGGAATATTTGGTTTAAAACGAAGCAACAAGGGCCAATTAACATGGAGACAAAAGAATAATGTATTTTCCGCCATTTTGGAATAAGGTGTACTAAAGTTGCTGTTTTATTTATGGCTATCTGACTTTTTCGTTGTGGTATTAAATTGTGGCATAGTTTGGTTCTAGTGAAATTATTGGTCTCCATTAGAAGCATGTTTCAATCATTCCTTCAATTTCGCGAAATTTATTGTCAAGTAATGCCGCCCCCCTCAAATCGCAAAATTTTTATTCGTTTTTGTGTGTGTCGCAAGTTCTCCCAACCCACCCCGACTGTACTGCTTCGATCGTAAAGGTGGGGTGAGAGCCCACGTTATCACTTGCTGACCAACATGGCGTCCTGCACAGCAGCGAAAAGACGAGCATCGCGACAGAGAGCAGCAAATAACATCGTACAGACTGCTCCGATATGCAAACTTCCTGCAAATATTATGCTGCAAGTGTTTCAATTTCTTGATGTCAAGACCCTTTGTGCTTCATCGACTGTGTGTCGTCGGTGGTACCACCTTGTTTGCGATCGCTCGTTGTGGAAATTCGTTGACCTTCGTTCATGGCCACTTTCCTTACGGACGTTGTGGAAAATTGTCAGGAATCGGTTGTCTGATTCAGTCCTAGAGCTGTTGATCAAAGGTTTCATTGGAACAACGAAAAAGAACGAAAACATTTCGCCGTCTTTGCTTGAAGAGATCAAGACAAAATGTCCAAATTTAGAGACTTTAGGTTTATGCTACTGTGATATGAGAAATGTTCCTGCTCAGTGCTTGCCACGAAATTTAAAATCTCTACTTCTGGATCATTCGATTGTTCCCCTTGGCTGGTTTGAGGGGTTGCAATGTGAAAAGTTTTTCCCTAATCTCTTGGAACTGAATCTAACATACTGCACTCGGGTAGAAAACTCTGATCTCCTGAGCGTAACAAAGATTAAAACACTGGAAAATTTAAATCTCAGCTATTGCTATCGTGTTGGTGACGAAGGTATTCACCACATTGCTTGCAACCTTAGCAATCTGACAGCGCTTGATCTGTCAAATTGTCCCAATATTACAGATCTTGGATTACATCACATTGGAAGGCATCTCACAGGCTTAAAAAGTCTCAACCTATTGTCAAATTGGAGAATCACAGATGCGGGCATCCCTTCACTGGTTCACAGTCTTACAAAGTTGGATTATTTGAACCTATCATCCTGCAAGGAGGTGACTAATGTAGGTCTCAGTGAAATCACTGACAAATGTAAGAAGCTCAAGGTTTTGGACATTACTGGTTGTAGTGCTATTTCAGAAAGAGATATAAGTGAGGCTAGATTGATTTTACCCCAATGTATTTTTAAGTGGCCCTAGGAAATTTGAGTTATTGCCTGGGGGGGGGGGTACTCTGGATTTCAAGCGATGGGAGGTGTGAATGGGAACATAAATTAAGACCCCAAAACATCCCTTGGGCTTGAAGCAAGACCCAAAAATATCCCCTGGACCAAAGTGAAACCCAAAAAAATCCCAGACCGAATCTTGGAGTGTTACAAGTACCCAGAAGGGATTAGATGGCAATAATGAAGAACAACTGAGCACTTTTTGGATGGACATGTTTGTTTGTTTATTTATCATACTGTTGCCATAAACTTTCCCAGATCTATTTAACAGTCATTCTTACAATCTCCCCACAAAAAATACTTGCCAAATTTTCTTACCCCCCCCCCAAAATCCCGAAAGTGTGAATTTCAAACCCAAAAAAATCCTTTTCACCTCCCTGTTACTTGAAATCCAGGGTACCCCCCCCCCCCCAGGTTACGTTAACTCTAATTGTCCCCACACAAGGTTGCACGGATTTGCTGTATGAACCGTAGAAAGCAAGGGCCCAGCACAATAATTATTTGAGCGCCCTTCAATTCAACCCAGTTTGGTTCTGTGGGACATGGGACAAAAGTTTGTTCCTCAACCTCAGCTTAGTAAAACAAAAACCGCAGCTCTTAACAACGTCTAATTTCATTGGACCTTGGTATCACGCAGCTCTATTGTTTTTGGGGCTAGGGTCCATTGTTTTGTTGTTTGGTGTATTGTTTTCTCAGCAAATCAGAGAAGACCTTGTAAGAGCTGCGACATCGCCCAAAAAAAAAGGGTAGTTCACATTATGCAAATTAGCACCAGGTTTTGTAGCAGGGACAAGTCCCAGTCCCCTTGTGTGTGCTGACCATATAGTTTAACCCTTTAAGCCCCAATATTAACATGCATATTCTCCTCACTATTCTCCTTATATTTCATATGTTACTAGTTGGGAGAATTTTATTAAAAATCAAGACCTTTGATACTTGGTGATCATTTCCTTTATTCTCATGATCTGTATGTTTGATCAAGTAGTAATACTGTAAGGAGAAATTAGATGCTTGTCATTGGGGCTTTAAAAAGGGTTAAAACCAGGAGCCCATAACCCAGAGTGTGCAACTCCCATACTGAGCCCATGCCAAATAGCAGCCATAGATCGTTTTTTCTCCTTCTAAAATGCCCAATTCGTGATGCTAAGCATAATGTAAGGCTGATAAATCATTTGCAAAGCTAGTGTTTGGTTAGCAAGGCTTCTTCAGGAGACTGAATTCATGGGAAATTCAGTCTGAAATTAAACTGGTCTGTAAAAAATGCACGAGCATAGGGTAGTTGTGCGCTCCGGGTTATGGGCTGCTGTTAAAACCCAACTAATAATTATTTTTATGTTGTGATGTCAAACAATTTGTTTTAACCAATAGACCCTGCAAAAAGAGACAAAATGGGTCAAAATCCCCCACTGGAAAACATTGAGGTTTTAACTGTATCTAGGGGTACAGATACAACTTGCTTCAGAATTATATAATGGCAAAATTAATGTACTGGTACATGTGCTACAGTGTGACAACTTCACATTGAAGCTGAGGACTGAGGCTGAGAAGATAAAAGATATCAAAGTGATTTTATATGAGGATACTATGAGGAAAAAGCAGATCTTAGCAAGATTTATTATATTGGGTAACCATGTGGATAAAATCACTGAAAAATGCATGGTTACCCCCAGTTTTCTTTTTGGATTCTGATAGCCCTTGCTAAGATCTGCTTTTTTTCACATGGTCATAAACCATGCAAAAATGTTGTTGTATTAGTAGGTAAATGTTTTAAGAAACTTGAATATCTTGGACCAGACCTGAGATACACAAAATGTATACGCAGTAACACTGTGTATAAACACCTTGGAAAACTCATATTGTCAAATAAAAGATTACCCAAGTTACCAACGTTTATAAGAGTGTTAACTGCAATGTAAAGAATGTCAGGAAGTTGTTGTTGTTATCAGCTTTTCTGCATTTTGAGAGTTTCTATGAAAACAAAATTGTGCTGAAGAAAGGGTAGGGTGTTGCTGACATACTCTGACATGGAAGCCATTCAGCAGAAAGTTCTTTCTCTTGCTACTCCATTGTAGCCTGTTGAGCAAGCTGTTTAGTAGGGAATAGGGTGCCTAAAATATTCATCAGTGGAGTAAAGGGTGAAATGGCTTTGGGAGGAGGAGACACTATTTTTCACACGCCACTCCGAACTTAGTTTGTGGAGGGGGTCAGGGGGGCAGGAGACTGGGAGAAAAGGGGGCGGAAGGTGTACGGGAGGTGGGAGAAGAAGGGGCAGGAAGTGGCAGAAAAAGAGAAAAATTATGGGTTGGGTAATTTTTTCAAGTGGTCTTGTCCCAGGGGTAGAGGCAGGGCAAATCAAAATAATTACTTGTTCAAGGAATTATGGGGTTACACAATGGCATCTTAGCTTATGGAGGAGTTCATGTATTTTGTGCAAGGTAAATCAATCGAATGTGTAAGTGAATGGCTAAAGAAAAATAATCTGTCTTTAACATAAAATGGTAAAAATATCCCTTAAGACTATTTCAGTAAATAACAGTCTCCCAGGGAGAGTATTTACACTTTTCTCCAGAAGAAAAGGTTTTTAATTACTGTTCTAAAAGTTTAGTTCATCTTCAATAAGAAGCAGTCTGTCCCGGGGGGGGGGGATGTCCCTTTTTGTGTATCCAGGGGTGGGGAATGTGTAGTTCCAAAAAATATCCATAGTTCCCCCATGGAAGGCTTTTTGTTTTGCACACCCCTACCCCCAAGAAATTCCAGTTTAGCCATGATGGCTCCTGAGTTTAGCCTCATACTTTGCTTCTAAAATTTGTAGTTTTCAGACCCCCCCCCTCCCCCTGGGAATTTCTGATGACCATTCCATGGGGTGGGTGTGGATTTTTTTCTGGAACTACAAAATAGAAGGTCAAGAAAAAAATCCCCGGTTTGTGCCTGGTGGTGGGGGCATGGTAGCAGCTGGAATTGAACCTCTCACAATACCATCCTGAAGGTGTCTGCCTTCCTGGATATTATCCAATCCATAAGTAAGGTTAAGTCTCATGTAAGCATTTGTTGTCATTTCATTTTGTTTATCTTGCTGTTTCAATGCCCTGTTCAGCCCTTTTATTGTTAACCTCAATGGAAACGGGCCACAAAACAAGAAATCATCAAGATTAGTATAGGTAATCATACGGTTTCGAGTTCAATTTGGAATTAATTTGCACGAGTGAGTTTTTCAAAAAGCTGAAATTAAGCGGCTCGTGCAATTTCAGCTTTTTGAAAAACTCACAAGTGCAAATTAATTCCAAATTGAACGAGAAAAACCGTATGATTACTTATTAATAATATAAACATGAAAAAATTCGCGTGGAGGAAGTGCCGGAAGATCTTACTGCAGACAGGAAGTGAGCATTTGACGCGGATTTGACACTTTATTTACTGATTGGCTGATGAAGAACAGCTGATAATGCTACGAACTCAAAGCGGTTCGTTTAATAATCATAATCCAGAATATCGATGTGTAATTTGCACTGGTGTTACATGTTACACTTTTTGCACTGGTGTTACAACTGAACTGCACTGCTCTCAGCCAATCAGAATCGAGAAATTTTTTCATGTATATTATTATCCCAGTAAATCGGCACGTGTGGTTTTCCTCCCAAGGTCCTTTGCCCTCCTCATCCCTCATCCTTGCCCCACCCCTCTTTTCCTAAACAAGTCGCGGCCGACTGGAACCTGGTGGAGTCAAGAACTAGAAGAAAGCATGTTGGCGGTGAGCATGGCGTTTATATTCCAAGCTACAGGAATGGAATTGCTCTGCAGTAACAGGGTTTTGATACTCAACGTTCCTTTGGCATTTTCTCAATGTTCCATTTGTTTGGCTGGATCAAAAAGAAGGCAGTCATGTTGTTGCGGGCGGCTCTATTTCCGGCACTTTCGAAGCAATTTGGTGTCATGGCGGATCAAACCAATTGATTCTCATTACAGGCTTCTTACAATGTTTGGATGATAACTTGAAGGTAAGAGGTAACTTAATATTTTGTACAAAATATTAGTTTTACTTCAGTGGTATTTCATTTAGGACAACATCGTCCTAACGTCAAAAAATGGAGAAGTGCTTGATGGATGGGAAACCAGTAAAAAACTAGCACGTTTGAAGGGCACACAGACCAACGTGTCCAGGGCCAAAAACTTTTTTTTTTAATTCCACTTGTCCATCGGACAAGGAACATTCAGATTTTGGTTTTCCGTAAATAAAATTCACTCGTCCAAACATCATATCATTAAAAAGACGAAGAAGTTGTGTAGTTTGCTTTGCACCAACTTCTGAAGTGTTTATTTAAACAATTATTTCAATTTCTGTTGTTCCTTACGCTTTTTAATACAACATTTTATACACACAGATCTGGGATCACTCACGTGCTTTATGCACAATAAACTACTTGAAAATATACAGCAGTTCTCTGATGCATTAAAACTGCAATCTAAGATAAAACGTTTAAGTCAGAGCGCGTTTTTAGGTGGGTCGCATGGCAGCGAAAGTGTCACAGCATGTTGTTTCAGCGCCTTTTACCACGCAGAATGGTGTGAAGTGTTTTGATGTCGTTTAAATCAAGCTTAAACTTTGAGGCGGCTAAACTACAGAATGCAGGGCCACTTACACACATCTCCAAATGAGCTGGCTCGTTTGGCTTGTTTGCTCACTGCCGAGCCAAAGGAGCCAAACGAGCCACCACATACATACACTCAACACTTAAGGCTCAAATAATTCATTTCTCGTTCTTTTTATCCACTGCCGAGCCAAACAAGCTGCCACATATATACGCACAACACTTAGCGTTCAAATAATTCATTTCTCGTTCTTTTTATCCACTGCTGAGCCAAACGAGCCGCCACATATATACGCACAACACTTAGCATTCATATAATTCATTTCTCGTTCTTTTTATCCACTGCCGAGCCAAACGAGCCACCAAATATATACATCCAACACTTGAGCACTCTCAAATAATTCATTTCTCGTTCTTTTAATCCACTGATGAGCCAATTGAGCCACTTCACAAATAACTCATTTCTCGTTCTTTTCATCCACTGCCGAGCCAAACGAGCCACCAAATCAAAATACCTTCAAAGATGGCCCTGTATCCTGTAGTTGCTCCTTTGAGGCAGACAAAAAGACGCATTAAAAGGATTTATTACTTCTTTAATCACAAAACCTACTACAACTTCACTACTCTTGCGACAATGCTAATCGCCTCATCCATTAACGTTAAACAAGACTGCCGTTGGCTTTGTTGTGTGACTTGTGGAAGCCGCTCTACTTAGCTTTGTCACAAATGAGGTTGCCATTTGCCATTACATAAGTTTATTTTCTATATTTGGAATGTGGATCCCGGTCTTTACCAAAACAACAGTGCAAAATATTCTTAGAAAACAGGGGTGAAAACAGGTAAGTTTCTGTGAAAAGAAACCAGAATTCAGGAAACTCAAGTTAGTTTACAAAGTCCAGAGATGCTTGGGAAACTCAGAACTCAGCAGAAAACAAGAATATAATTATATATTGTTGTTTGTTTTTGTGGCAAATTCTACTCGTTCTATTGGACAAGTGCTTTTGGAAATCCACTTGTCCGAGATAAGAGAGTACTGGTCTCGGACGGGCGGGCAATTGGAAGTTTTTTGCCCTGAGTGTCCATCATATAGTGCTATGCACCTACCAATGACAGCGATAACATGGACAAAGAAGCCTTCTATAAGCAGCTGCAAGCCACCTTCAAGGACACCCACCGCAGGGACATGCTACTCCTGATGGGTGACCTGAATGCCAAGGTTGGCTCTGAGAAGGTAAACAATGACATGGAAGGTAGGTAGGTTTATTAAAAACAATTAAGTAGCAGCCAGAAGGCTGAATGGGGATGGGAAAGGAAGGATGCGGAGTACAGAATGACAACATGGTCATTGGAGGAGCAATATTCCTGCACCATAACATCCACAAACTCACTTGGACTTCTCCGAATGCCTGGGATCAGAACCAGGTTGACCATCCCATGGTGAACAGCATGTGGTGTCGCTTACTGCTTGACGTCAAAGTGAGGAAAGGAGCTGACGTGGGCAGCGATCACCCTTGCTGACTCCACACATTAGACTGAAGCTAACGGCAACAGGGCCCAAGAAGCAGATCAACCCCAGATACGACATCAGCAGACTGCAAAGTCATAGGATAAAGAGTGCCTTTGTACTACAACTGAGGAAAATGGTTCTAAGTCCTGAGCCTCATGGATGAGCCAGAAGCAGAGGAAGAAGACCCTGTGAATCGACAGTGGAAGCAAGTGAGGAGCATCTTCAACGAAGGGAGCGAGAACTGCCTGGGGATGCAGAAGACAAGAAAGAGGAAAGAATGGATAACACCAGACACATGGAAAGATATTGAGGAGAGACGCCAACTAAAGAAGAAGATAAATGATAGTAGATGGATCAGCCAGGCTACAAGAAAGGCACAGGGTGGAGTACTCAGAGACCAACAGGCATGTGAAGAGGAAGATTAGACCGTTACACCCAAACTAAGAAAACCATGAATGTTGCAAATATTTCTGGAATGTTCATTGTGTTTTGACCAACCATGTGGGAGACCTTGCAGCTGCAGACAACGAACGGGTTTCTCAGCCATGGAACAGATTTGGTTCTCAATTTGTTTCAAAAGACCTTGATCTTAATTTACAAGAATTTAAATTATAATTTCTCTCTATCTCAGAGCCACATGCACCACAGGAGTGAAAAATGTGTGAGTGGTCTTTGGCTTGTTGCAGCTGCATTGTAGCAACGGCCACGGATTGTCGAAACTTGCATTCGTTATTCTTCAACAGCCTGGTGTACCATTGCTAGATTTGAAAATGTGTCATTTTCAAAATTTGCAACTAGACATTGTATGATGCATGCAAGCCCAGGTCAAAGGCATTGGATGATTCAGCCTAAATAAATCGAGTAAGCTGGGCGAATTTGGAGGGAGAACATTGCAGTTTTTACATCCAGGTGAAATAACTGCTGCTTGAGTTGCTGTTATTTGAAATGTCGGAAACACTAGTCGTTGCATCAGCTTGTTGAAAAATTTCATCCTTCAAAAGTGCTCAAACCTATTTTCACTTGAGGAGTGCGTGTGGCTCTCATATAGAAAGGAATAGCACTTTCAATTTCTGTAATATAAAGATGAAGATTAAAACCTTGACATCTTTCGAAACAACTCAAGAACTAACCCGATTCTGTGACTGAGAACCCGTTCGTTTTCTGCAGTTACTAGGTCTCGCGTGTGATTGGTCAAAACACACATTCCAGGAATATTTTCAGCGTTCATGATTTTCTTATCGGTAGTTTGAGTGTAAGAGGGCTTATGTTGAAGAACTGGCAAAGCAAGCTGAGGAAGCAGCATGAAAGGGTGAGCAGAGGAATGTCTACAAAATCACCAGACTGGTCTGTGGGAAATACAGCAGCAACAGGAATGTCGCCATGCGAGATAAGCAGGGGCAATCACTTCTGAGAAAGACCAAAAAGCACGATGGGTCGAACATTTCAAGGAAGTCCTCAACAGACCAGCACCAGAAGAGGAGCCCAAGATACCAGGAGCTGAAGAGGACCTATATGTAAGCATTGAAACCGGACCACCGAGGCAAGAAGAGATCATTGCTGCCATCAAGTCCCTGAAGAACCACAAGGCACCTAGCAAAGACCGCCTCAGTGCCAAGCTGTTCAAGGCTGACGCTGTGAACACTACAAACATCCTGCAGCCACTGTGTGATGCCATATGGGACAAAAAGAAAATTCCTTGTGACTGGAGTGAAGGCGTCATCGTCAGGACACCAAAGAAAGGAGCTCTGTCAGAGTGCAGCAACTGGCACAGCATTACACTGTTATCCATCCCTAGAAAGATCCTAGCGAAAGTCATCATGGAGTGCCTGTCACTGGCTGTGGACCTTAAGCTTCCAAGAGGAACAGGCAGGTTTCAGGAGATCACATTTTTACGTTAAGAAACATCATTGAACAATGTACCAAGTGGGTCCTTGGTGAGAGGATAGTTGTTAGGCGAGACCCAGAATAATAATTTAAAGGACTATTTTGATCTGATTTTTTGCATCATTTATTAATTATTACAAACAGACACTTACAATGTATAATAATAAATAATAACTTTATTTAAGTGTCTGAGTATTAACTGGGGACACTTTAAATTTCTGAAAGTAACATGGCAAATGAAACATAAACATTTTCAAAACCCCAGCTGGTGGGAGGCTTACCAGTTGGCTGTTTACAAGCATGGCCGAGGATTTCAACATAGGACTACCGTGAAACAATTCCAAGTGGTAAGAGCCACTGCTGAGCAAAGAATATTTTTATATTAATAATACATCCTAGAGTCTCACCTGGCATCGGTCTCCTGAGCAAGGAACTAGCCTGCATTGCAGCTGGCCCATGCATTGTCTAAACTGTTGATACGGGCGGTGTAGAGTGTCTGTGACGCAGGCTACAAGGAACCTGTGGATTGTGGGTATGAAATTGTGGTGAACAGGCAACATATCCAAAGCTGTTTGTGGATGAATGGAGTTTGCTTGACTTTTGGAGTGAAGTTTTTTAAGTAGAGAGGAAATTGATTGTTTGAAAGAACTCTTGGAAAACAAGATTCGGTGATAAACTAGTGAAGACACAAATGGCTTCTATAGGGGCCACCACTCATCAATAAGGCAATGATCAACAACAACATGCTTTTAGTTTATCATAATTATGTTTATTCAGTGCCATCTTAAGGTATTTTTATGAATACTAATAAAGTTCTTAACTACCCCTCAATACAGATGGTCCCACAGATACATGTAAGCCGCATCCCAGGTATTGAACCCAATTTTGAGCAGAAAGGTGCGCCTTACACAATGTATGTGGGCATTTATTTTACATTTTAATCTAGGCAAATAATCCTATGAGTGAAAATAGTGGAATTACACCCCAAACAAAAATGAAAGGTTACCATGGCATTCCTTAGTAATGCATCATATGTCTGTCTTAAGCACTGCAACTATATTTATCTTGAGTAATGTTTGTTCTCTTTTTCAGTCGTGTTGCTGGATACATAATGGCAGCACTGAAAGCCATGAAAATGACTTGAAGCTACAAGGGCCACCATGGTGACACATGTATACGTGTAGAAGTATTCAAGGTAATTATGTAATTATGGTTGTGTACAAAATTGTTGTGTAAAAAATTGTAGCACAGTCTTGTACCGAGAGTCTACAAGAGGACAGCAGATAGTTTTCACAGCTTGGGATAATCTAAAAAAATATATAATTTTTTTTGTTGGATTTTTGTGTCTTTTAATTTACAAACAGCCACTCCTGAACAAAAAAAAATTATTGACTTTCACCCCGCAACCATCTGCTGACCAAGGAGCTTGTCAGGCTCTAATTTCAAGATTGTGCTAAACATTCCAGACAGATAACTCTTAAAACTTGAGACAGTGCTGTTGTTATAAAGTTTCATGTCGTGGAGGAAGATAATTCAAAGTTGCATTTAGTTATACCTGCAGCAATTTTCCCTTTTTTTGGTCGAGCTCATCGTTAGCTCGACAACTGGTTTGTTTAGCATAATTATGTATGTGGTTTTGGTTTTCTGTTTTGTTGTGCTGAGGTACATGTAAGTTCTGCTCTGCTGTGTTGCGTTGCATTGTAATCCATTGTGTTGTGTCTGTTGTGTTGCTTTGCATTGTGTTGCTTTGCATTGTGTTGTGATCCATTGTGTTGCGATCCATTGTATTGTGACTGTTGCATTGCATTGTGTTGCAATCCATTGTATTGTGTTGTGTTGTACTTTGTTGCATTGTGTTGCATTGCACTGTGTTGTTGACAAGTTCAGCTTTTCTAGTATTCTATGTTAAAGTTGTACAAGTAGACAAACTTAACCAACCTCACTTGCTGGCAGACAATCTTCACACCATAGAACTAGACAACTCCACAACCCTTACCAAATAGATAAACTCAACAATCTTCACCTACTAACTTTAAGACAGTAGGAAACCCACAACATGACCAACTCGACAAACTCCACAACCCTCACTCACTGGCAGACAAAATCTCCACACCTCGACAAACACATGCAACGAGCCTCACCAAATAGACAAACTTAAAATCCTCACTTATTTAAGACAGCAAGAACTCCACAATGCGATTAACTCGACAAAATCGACAAATTTTTATGTGCTGAGGTAGACTAAAACTTTGTGTCTCGACACAACTCTTACCAAATAGACAAACTCAGTAATGGTCACTTTATCTAAGACAGTACGAACCCCACAGCTCAACAAACTCAACAAACCTCACTCACTGGCAGACAAAATCTCCGCACCTCGACAAACATAATGGCCGTTACTAAATCGATCAACAATCTTTATATGCTCTTAAGGTTACTCCGGACCTTCGCATGTGTCTTCCCGTGTTCTCCGGGAAAAAATTCGTATGCGTGCCATTTTAAAGGAAAGCATGGCAAACTATATATCGTTGGAAAGCTTAATAAATGTAGATTTCGGAAAAAAATATGAATTACCAGTTTTTTTAATTCCACAAAAGAAAATTGCAAAAATGACCACGAAAATGACCATGCATCATTTCGGCAAACAAAAGTGTGTCGGGGATTTTTGAAATTTATAATATTTCACCCGTGGCGATCTTCAATGCAATGCCCATCACGCATTCTTTGCTGCTCGAACTTGACAGATTACTTATTAAAAAAGAACCAGACGAGTTAGAACATCGAAAAATGCTGACACACTTTTGATGATTGATCCTTTGTGATTAACACTGTGCAGTTATTTTGCCAATGTGGTTGGATTTGATACCCTTTTAATTCAATTGAATGACACATGGTCATTTTCGTGGTTGTTTGCAATTTCCTTTTGTGGAATTGAAGAAACCGGCAATTAATATTTTTTTTCCAAAATCTACATTTATTAAGCTTTCCAACGATATATAGTTTGCCATGTTTTCCTTTAAAATGGCACGCATACAAATTTTTTCCCCAAGGACACCCGCGAAGGTCCGGAGTAATCTTAAGACAGTACAAACCTCACAACACGAACCAACTAGACAAACTAAACTGATTGGCAAAGCATCTTGACAACTTGACAAAATCCATAAATTTTAGTGAACACTAAAGGTAACGTTAATGTAGAAAAGTCAGTGGAGTTTGTTGAGTTGGTCATTTCGCTAAGCTCGTATTATGAAATTTTTAGGCAATCTCTCTTTTGCTAATTTTTTAATCTACGAAGTCAGCCAACTCGTCAGTATATAATTTTCAACTCTGTAAACTCTGTCAGCCTTACTCAGAAGGTGGACCAATTTTTTGCAACTGAATCATACAGTACCTATTAAATTTTTGCTTAAAGGGCTGCAGCATACTCTGTCCAGTGATTTTCACGCCCAGTTTTTGGTTGAAGAAGTTCTGAAAAATATTTCATATACCTTTTCTTGTACACGAAGTGCTCCAAGAACATTAACCCTTTCACTCCCAAGAGTGCCTTAAATCAAAATTCAAGACAAATCCCAAATTTCATTTTGTAAAATACTTAAATATGAATAGTGCCATGTGAAAGTACTGCTGAAGGGGTTTCATTTGAATGGTCACACCAGAGGATTTCATCCACAGACTCGAAAGTTACAATCACCTTTAATGTCTCCATAACTGACTCTGGGAGTGAAAGGGTTAAAAGAAAGGAATCTCAAAGGAAGAGGAAACCATAGTTAGTTTCTGGCGATTTTTCCAAGAAACTAAAAAGAAAGTTGAAAACATAATAGCATAATGTTCTCAAGTTGCAATCCTAACGTTTTCAAGGTGCAATCCATAGAGGTTGCATTATCTGTTTTAGCTTTTTTGGTCGCAGCACCCCTTAAAGGTTGGGGATCTTTTTAGCATAATTATGAAATGGACCTTGACAAGACGCTGAACTAGTTTGTGACTCACCTGACAGCTTAACGGACAAAATCAAGTACTAATTCTCTGACTTCTTCTTAAAGATTCATTCAACTAAAAGAGGGAACAGTGTTTGCTTCTAAAGTTCCTTGATGCTTAACCTTGGTCTCTTTTGATGCTTAATGAATCTTCAATTCTCTTTGATTTTTCCTTCAATGGAGTGTTTATAAAACATGGTTGGGAGGAGTGGGTGAGGTTTATCAAAGATAGCTGATAGTCAAAACCAAAACCTGGTACTAAGAGAAAACTAGAACTAAAAGTAGTTGGGATCACGAAAACTCCACGGAACTGGGCGTGGAGTTTTATGCAATTCACCCCTGCTGTCAGCATGTTTATTGCCGTTTAATTCGGTGTATTTCTTGTTAATTTTGATGGCATTGTGGATCTTTCTGGTGTTATTCCGATTGATTCCTGTACATTCTGTGCTCTCCACTCCTGCATTTGGTAAAGTCGCAATTGGAAACTACCTTTTCTGAGAACTTTCTTCACATGAAGAATTCTCATTCAAGAAAAGAAGAAGTTAATTTGAATGGAATAATGTACACTGTAATAGTTAGCATAACTTGAATAACATTTTTTAAACCCATTTGTGTTTTTCTTTTATGATGGCAGAGCTGAAAGAAACAATAACTATATTACATGCTTGGCAGAAGGCAAAGGCTCAGCTTAATATTAAGCAGTTGTCGCTGACCACTGGCATGGCTCAGAGGAACACAACCTGCTGCTCTTCACAGCAGCAACTAAGGTAAATGAAATTTGCAAATGTCAAGAACTTTTTTAACTTTTAGGGAGCTTTATGGAGACTTATGCAGGGACTACGTGTAACATTGTCAGAGAAACTTTGTCTGGTAATCTCCATTTTTTGACAAAAATAATTGTAATAATGATAAACCCAAACACACCATACCGCCTATGCTTTCACCCAACATTATTTTGAACAAGAGAAATTCTATGCTGATCACTATTGGGGCTTAAATTGTTAAGCTTGACGTTCAACGATTTCGCAGGCAAACTTTTAATGATAATTTGGATAGACCCAAACTGTTTAATTGAAGATCTGAGAGCATAACTGTCTTGTGTCAAATTTTAGGCTCAGCTGTTTTATTTTTTTGCTCCAAACTGCTTCAATTTTTACATGGAGCGTTCAGTCATTCAAAGAACACTGCCCAAAGTTTTTCCCTCTGATGAAGGAAGCAGTAGATTGGCACACACCAGTCATGCATTGCAAGAGTTCCCCATGCGATTGATGTGCAAATCAGAAGAAAAAAATTGGGTAGTGTTCTTTGGGTGACCTGAGGGTCCCATGCAAAAGTTGATAAGAAGCAGTTTGGAACGGCCTAAAATTCGACATAAGACGGTTATGGTCTCAGATCTGTTTTGCCTGAAGTATGGCATTTGACTTGCAACTAAGACTCATAGTCACTTCCTATAAGGAGACACCACTGTGCTTGGTCCTTGACTGTCTTATTTAAAATATTTATTAAAATACGCTTCCTATAAACTTAAAGAAATCACCCAACAACAGTATATCAAAAAGTAAGAAACTCAACAAATTGAGCAAAGCAAGAAATCAGTGAGTCAGTGCTTGTCCTTGATACTTTTTGTAAACAGGAATTTTAAAAATGAAGCTAGTCGTTGTTATTTATTATTAATATGTGACGTGCTTAAATATTTTGGTCACTAAAGTTGACATTTCCTGTTAATTTTAGCCTCCGTGATGTTGCCATGCCATCAAAGCCAAAAAAGGAATGGGAGTAGACAAAAACCCATCAGGACTGGAGAGAGTGCACATGCAAGAAGTCAACATAATGTGTGTTGATAGAGGTAAATAGCTTGTGCTATTGTTTTTTGCACTTATAATGATTTCATAATAATAATAATAATAATAATAATAATAATGGTGTAGTTAACAGATCCACCAGGTGGCTTTTCTCTGTTGAAATAAATACATTTGTTTAGTAGTGCAACCGTTTGTCTTATGTACAGTGGAAACTTCCTTAATAAGAACAGTTCATTTTGTCCTAGACTATAGCCCAATGGATATCACTGATATGGACACCAAGTAATTTGGACAACAGACACCTTTGTCTGTCTTGAGTGACATGATTCCATACAAAGTTAACCCCTCTTTAGAGACACTGTTTGGGGGGGGCTCTTTATAGACACTGTTTCAGGGGGGAGGGGTACTCAGATATATTAGTGACAGGTAGATGCAAAGATCTTTTGTGGGTTTGAAATTAGTGATTTGGGACTTCTTTGGGTAAGAAGTTTTCTGGTGGACTCTTTTTTGGATCACAAGATTTTGGCAGGACTTTTTGCAGGGTTGATAAAAAGTGTGCATGCCTTTTTTATACAAATAAAAGGAAATTTTTCCTTTTTTATGCAGACAAAAGAAGATTTCTTTAAGTTACATTCTGGGTGTTGGTCCTTTTTTGAGTTCAGTTTTAGCCCAATGGGGTTTTATTGGTGGGTGTAAAACTTTGTCCCTATTTGCAAGTCCTCCCTGTCAGTACATGTAACATTATCTGAGTACACCCTGGTGCACTTATTATCTTTGTACTTTATATTTTCATTTGACTGGCTAAACCACAATTTGAAATGCATGTGAGATTTTGAAGTGCAGTTTACCCTTTTAGCCCTGATATAAAAATGCACAATTATTATTCTCTTTACTGTTCTCCATACATTTCTTTGGAACTAGTAAAAAGAATTTGTCTAAGTGTCAAGACATCTTATCCTTGCTTGGTGATCACTTCCTTTATTCTGATTACTTGAATCTTTTAACAAGTAGTGGTAACGTTAAGAGAAATTTCATTTTCATCACTGTTCTTAAAGGGTAAGAGGATATTGGAATTTCTTGATGCCATTATTGTTACTGATACCCATTATTTATATTATTTTGATTACTAAAAGTTGAGACATTCGGCTTATTTCAGCTTCTGTGATGTTGCAACCAAAAGATGAAACACAAGTGTTTAATGGGACCAGATGGAACACACAAGCAGGAAGTTGACATAATATGTCTTGAAGGTACGTATAAGTAATATTTTACAGGGTTCGAAATAAAGTTTTCTTTAAAAACAATTGTCTGCAGTATTGTTTTTGGATTTCTATTTTGTAAGGCTTTATTGCTTCGATTATTGTATGAACCCTGTTTTATTAGCCTAGTTTACTATCAGATTTCACACTTACACACTTACAGTGTATGCCTTTTTACAGTGCAACCCTGGTGTGATGTTAAGTGATGTCTTCCTTGCTCAAATTAATGTTGTTGTAAGTTCTTTTTGTAATTTTTTTTTTTGCCTACAGTAACTCAAATAACTGGTTGGAATAAAAGTCAGTTTTCGTAAAAATTGGAGCAAAAAATCTGATTATTTTAGGTGGGAGATTATTATGTATCCAAGTTTATAATTTATGCAAAGAAGCCCAGTGTCAATGTTATTTTAATAAAGTTTCTAAAACCAGGTTTGCACTGTGCATATGTAGGCCACTGAACATTTTCCCCTGGAACGTAGTCTCTTTCCTAGTAATTTAAGTAGAACAATAGTCCCTTTCCAGCAATGATTCAGACTGCCACATTTTGCCAAATTTGACTAAACTAAGTGAGTACTGGAATCCAAATTTGTCAAATATAATTCAATGCTGCAAAGTTTGACTTCTACTTCTGGTGAGATGGAATTTACAAGAATATGAGCAGTTTGACATATCAAACCAGAACTACTGTGACACAGGTGGATTTTTTAAGTCTTCTTATTCTGGTTAACAGAAAAATTTGAGTGTCTGTAGTGTGAGGTTTACAAGTTGTGAGCTAGCGAGTTGTGAATAATTATTGATGGTCTACCAGACTAAGTGTAAACACAAGCAGCAGACAGACATTTTTGTCAAGATACATGTTTTCAAAATACAGTTTTCTGAAAAACTAGCTGAATTGATTTCTTTTTCTGGTGAGACAGAATTTATGAAAATGTTACCAGCTCACATGATAACCAGAACTACTTGTGAATTTAGATTTAGATTAGGTAAATAACTTATTGTAAAAAGCATTGAGACTTCTATACGTTGTAAAATGCATTTTTAAGCACCTTGTTATTATTATTATTATTATTATTATTATTATTATTTACATGTCAATGTATGGATTTTCTAAGTCTTCTCATTCTGATAAACAAGAAAATTTGAGTATCTGTTGTGCAAGTTTGTAAAATCGCAAGTTGTGAATACTTTACAGACATTACTGAGCCAGGAAACACCAAGGTCAGTTTTCACTCAGCCAGGGAGAAAAGTGACATCTGTGTTTGATTACTTTGAGTTTGATAATAGCCTTATGATCGACCTCTTTTCCCCACATCCTCTGATGGTAGTGAGTTCACAGGAAGTTAGATAACTCACAGTAGCTTTTCATTTTAGGTAATCAGAACCAAGTAGTTGCAATGATATTTCTCAGAGATCTTTCAAAATTGTCAGCCTTTAATTTGCCTGAGGCTTGATGGTGAGCAGTCCATGGAAGAAGAACAAATTTGGGCAAAATTCAGAAGGCTGTCAGTCTTGACGACCACCAGAGTTGCATGCCTTCCTTGTCCTTTCTTCTTTTGTTCTTTTCTTGGGGGTGTCAATGGCAAGTAAGAAATTAATCTGCAAAACCCCATAATTTCACACAAGACCACACAAATCTGGCTTACAGTGTATACCAATTTGGGAGCAAAACATGCAAAATTCAGGATATTTTGGAGTATTTTTACCAATCACTTGATTCAAGCCAGGATAAGTTAATTGTTACAAATAATTGTAAATGTATGAGATCAAATAGCATAGTGTGACATCAGCAGGCTTAAACAGTTGATATTGTCTGCCTGTGCAAGTACAAGCAAACAGTGACAGACTTCGGTGTTCTTTGGTAAAAAGCTTGTTTGTATACATGTGGGCAGGGCCCAGTGTCTAACAGTTGTGAGCAAACCATGACAGATTCAGGTGGTCTTCTTTGAAAAATGAGTCTAGAAATTATTTATTCACATGGATAACACAGCTCAGCGGACTTAGTTACATTAGAAGCTTCACTTCCCACGCACAAAATTGTGTACACGATATAAACGTTTACTTTTTTCAAGCACAATATGCACACACACACACACACACACAAAGAAAAAGGCAGAGATGAAGAGCCAGAGCACAGGCTCACCATCCTCTGTTTGTGTGGTGGGCTGTGCATTTATAATGGCCATGTCGGTTTATCAAATTAGCAAAACTAAAGCCGAAATTTAGGAGTTTCAAAACTGAGGGAAATGAAATAAAAAGTCATAAAATTGCTGCCATGGTGTTTTGATTTGTGTTTCTGTGTTCATTTTGGCGATTTAAGGCTCGCGAAAACGATATTTTCAAAATAACAGTCGGACTCGCTCAAAAGTAGAGAAAGAGAACAAGGCATGCAACTAGGCGACCCGCAAATTACACTACCCAGTCGAACATTTCGCCAAAAAGTCGTATTTGCCCGATTCGCTCACACAAAAAAATCTTAGCCCTCGAAAGAGTAGTCTTCAAACAAAGTTTTGGCCAAATTAGAGTTAGATTCGATCACCAATAGACCTTCAGAATCGAGCCCAGACTTTTTAATTTAACCGCCAATTTGCTTTCTCCCTATGAGTAGTACATCGGGCCCGTTGGGAGAAAATGGAGGCTCCTGATTGGTCGAGAGCGATCACGTGACCAGAGGAACTTCCGGTGTGAGAAACCGCTGACCAGTAGTCAAAATTGGATCGTGGGCTCATCCAACCGGAAGTCACGTGATTTGAGATGGGAAACCGCTGACGAGTATGAAAAAAGGAGCGTGGGCTCAAGGGGAAGGAAAACCGCGGAGAAAACGCAGGCTCAAAAGTCCAAAGTCCAAGTTGGGGAAGAGGGGTGGTCCTTGTAAACAACACGAAATAAAAATGATATTTTTTATTAAATTTGTTTTTACAATAACTGAGAAATGTTTTTGGAGTGTTCCTTAATGTTCAATAGAGGGTCCCTACAGTGGGGCCAAATTATCCCCAAATCCGGAGTTGTTTCTCCTCCAAGATGGAGTCCAAGATGGCGTCGAAAATCTAAGATCGAGTGATCGCACCTTCTGTCTCCCCGAGAACATTGATCACGTGACCCGACCACTGGAGTTATTCTTCGCCATTGGTTGTCGACAAGCACAGACTCGGAGGAACTTCCCCGACGACAAACAAAGGTGATAAACACCCACCACATTGTTAGGGATCCTAACACGGAGGAACTTCCCCTGCAAGTGACGAGAGCGATCAGGAGGCTTCTGATCATTAACCCCCATTACATTGTTCGGAGGGGTTCCTTTTGGAGGAGTTCCTTTTTGATAATATGAGTGTTCCTATTTAATAATAATACGAGTGTGTTCCTTTTTGACGATCAAGTAACCAGAGAAACTTCCCCTGCAAGTGACGCGGATGCTCATGATCAGAGGAATTTCCCCTGCAAGTGACGAGAGCGAACTTCCAGTGGGAAAACCGCCGAGAGGATGACATGACAGAAGAAGAAAAGCAACGTTACACACCTTGATGACGCAACCGCAACACAAATGGTACAAGTTAGTGTAAGGGTTCCTTTTGGAGGAGTTCCTTTTTGATAATATGACGCAACCGCAACACAAATGGTACAAGCTGGTGTAAGGGTTCCTTTTGGAGGAGTTCCTTTTTGATAATATGAGTGTTCCTATTTAATAATACGAGTGTTCCTTTTGATAATACGAGTGTTCCTTTTTGATGAGTTCCTTTTTGATAATATGAGTTCCTTTTTAATAATATGAGTGTTCCGTGGTTGTTATAACAACATGGTTGAGAGTGTTGAAGACCAACATGTCACCAGAAGAAAGAGACCGAACTCCAACTGAGTCATCTGGTCATGACCTCTGAAGAAGACGATATGGCGGGGCCAAGCGGCCTTAGCCACGATGAAATGATCTCCTTGCTTGGACTAGAGATGAAGGAATAATCAGATCATCGATCAGTGTGAAAACATGAAATGAAACCCTCATCAAACCGAACTCCAGCTGAGTCGTTGTCACCGCCAGAAGATGAGGATGATGCCCACCAATTGGAGTAGGACAATATTAAGTAGCCCCATTAGAGCAAAGGAATAATCAGATCATCGATGAGTGTGAAAACATGAAATGGGACGGTGGTTTTTATAGAGAAATCAAAGGGTCCCATGGGAGGGAAGTGACCAATGAAAAGGAGGTCCCATGATACTTTGGGAGGGGGACGGGGACGAGGAGGGGGGACCCCCCTCCCCCCTCCTTAGATAGACCATGAGGCATTGCGCGAAAATGGGGGTATATAAGCCAAGGGAGGCCACAGGACGTCACTCTTAGCTTTGAGCCGGTCCTTGTTGACTTATGTTTGTTGTGTGAGCCAAAAATGTCTGAAACGAGAACGCCCTTGGGTTCCCTTGGTAGCGAGATGAATGTGAGTGGAGAGGAGGTGTTGAGGAGACGAGTGCAACCAGAGGAGACGCCCCTCCAGCGCCAAATTCGCCGCATGTACGAGAGACGGGAGGAGTCATGGCGCCCCCTGAATCGGCAACGTGTGGAGGCGTTCCTTCGTTTATTTTTACTTTGTTTTGTGGAGCCAGAGAATGGGCTTCCTCTTCACGCAGTCACCTACCAGAGGTTAAAGAGAGCCCTGGCAAATCGAATCATCCCTTTTATTGAGCGCCGTATAGTGGCAACCCGGGAGGAGAAATATTGGCCAATTAGTATGGCGCTCTTTGAGGAACTTAATTTTTATATGGCGGCGCATCTGCCGGAACTTTACTGCGGAAATGCTTGGTTGACCATCAGTCATTTTTACAGGGAAGTGAAGAAAGCGGAGGAACGGGACAGACGGGAACGAGCCAATCGTGTACGACGTGTTTTGTTTGTTTGAAGGGACTTGAACATTTTTTATGCCTGTTGAGTTTTTTATTGTGAGTCAAGACGCATGTGAGTCAAGAGCTACTATTTATGACCAAGTGCAAAACCAGTGATGTCAGTTTTTTAAAATTTTTAATTAAAAAGAAGAGTTGATGTTTTTTACAAAGGGTGGTCTGTGTTCTTTTGCCACGCGGGCGTTCCTATTTACAATTGGAAAAAAACTACAATTGGAAAAAATAAAAACTAAAAAGGGTCTATGTACAAATTCAAAAAGTAAAAACTAAAACCATTACAAATGAAAGTCTTCCAGTTCCATACGTAATTGATCAATGTTCTCGGGGAGACAGAAGGTGCGGTTGAACAAGGCTTGAATTTCAGCTCGGGTTTTGTCGTCCACCTCCCGGGATCCTACCACGGCACTGCTTTGATGAAGGGTGGGCTTTTTGGGGCCCCAAGGGACAAATTGACTGCCAGTGACCAGGGTGGCGGCATTCTCGTTGACTTGGTAGTAATGGTCCGAGCGGTACCACGTTTGACTGGGGATGTCAAAGAGGTAGACGGGTTTGCCTAAATCCATAGCCAATTGCACAGTCCAACCAGTGCCTCCTTTCACGCGTTTATGATCCGGTTCCAAAATGCCAAAGGCATAGAGGGTATGGGCTTTCCTGGCAATTTGATAATTGCGTTGCAACAATTGCAGGGTGTAAAAATGAGTGGGCATTTTTTTGCCTAGTTTCTCCGCTGCCTGGTGAAGATGAGGGTTGGCCAACATCAGCACTTCCACGGTGGACGGGGTGATGAAGGTGGCTCGAGGATGGTTCGGGGGGACGAGCACTTCGACTTGCATCCCAAACTGTTTGGCCAGTTGTTCGGCGAGTTCATCCGTGCCTTTGGCTCCCCCAGTGTACACCACATGGCCATGACCAATCTGCAGTTCCAAGGCATCCACATCGTGTTCCCCGATCATGATGTCTGGGGGCATGGCTTGGGAGAATGACGATTCAGGCAGCAATGGACCTTCTTAAATAGGAACACCTGACCAATGGGAAGACAAGAGGTCCTTATAAGGTCATAGCAAGCTGACCAATGGGAAGACAAGAGGTCCTTATAAGGTCATAACAAGCTGACCAATGACAGCGTAGCGGTATGGGTATAAAAAGGCAGGGGTGGATGAAAAAATCGTCAGCACGATGTCAGTCGATCGGAAGAGAAAGACAACCCATCCCCCAGAGGGGAAGAAGAAGAAGAAGAACACCATTCAAACGATGACGCCCGTGGACTGTGATCCGGTGGTAGGGGAGGTGGTGGAAGATACCCGAGCCGCCGTGGAAGAGATGATGAAAGAATTGAATGACATGGCGGAGCAATCTACACCCCAATTCACTCTGACGACCGTGTTTGACAATGAGGAGGACTATGCTCAAGCGAAAGCCAACAGTGAAAGAAAGTCATTCCCCCCTTCGGTGGACTACATGGTATGCCCTTACCATGACGTGCGTTTGGAGGCCCGAGAATCTCAAAAAGGATGGAAGTATGTGAAATGTCCCATGCATCCGTGTTTGCTATTTTGTGGCCAAGATCAAGCCCTGGAGTATATGAAAGCCGTGTATAGTCAACCTCATACAGAAGTGTTGGACATGTGGACTTGTTTGCAGTGTTTTTGCCGGGAACCCGCCACGCTGCAACAGAGCCATTCGACCCAGAACCCCGATCGCTTGTTTCTGAATTGTTCCAAGAAAACGTGTGACTTCTTCCGGTGGGCCGATCAACCCATGGGCCCCAAGTACTGGAGTTGGTTTCATGACAACCCGCCCAAGAAAGCCGACCAACAAGCTGAAATACCTACCCGTGATGCACAAGGGTATCCCAAGCGGGGCTATGACATCCCAGGACCGCCTCCTCGAGCCCCCAGGAAAGAGGATCGCCCCCTGACAGATTATGAGAAACAATTGTTACGAGAAATTCAAGAGCTCAAGAACCGTCAAGAAATGATGGTAGCCCCAGCGCCGCCACCCCCCAAGTACAGTGACAGTGTGGAGAACTGGCAGAAAGATCTCGAGACCGTCGCCTGTGGTCGTCGTCGTCTAGGTCTCTGTTAATGGTTTTAAAAAGGAGTAGGAATAAAATTTTGTATTTAGTCCATGGAGTCTGTTGTGTGTGATGCGTGGGAGTCTGTCTGGTCCCTGGGACAATGGCAATGCCATCAATCCCTGTGCCAAGTGTTATATGATCACCAACCCGGGCCCCCCATCCCGATTCCCCCATGTCCCGAGGACGCACACCCTCTCCACGTCTTTGAAGAAACCCACGTGGATCGTAACCTGTATCGATGGGTGGTGTTTGTCGTATGGTTAAAAGCCCACCCAGAGGCGTGGCGATGGTATCGAATCATTCAAAAGGCGCATCCCCACACCATCCCTACCATATCAACGTTATGGGATGAATGTCAGAACGTATGGCCCCTCGAAAGAAAACTCAACGCTGGTCAACAACAACAAAGTTGAAGAGAAGCAAACGCCCTGTGTCGTCAACGAAGAAAAGCAAGGTCTCGCAACAATGGTTAAGCCGTTACCACGATCCTAGCGCCCCGGGGAGTTTAGGCGGGGTGCAACGGTTTGCCAAAGCCCAGGGTCTCCCTTTGAAAAAAGCCCAACAGGTCTTGGAACAGGATGTGGGCTACACCTTGCATAAACCACGACGTCGTCGTTTTGCTACCTTACCCGTGGTCGTAGGGGGGTTGGACGATCAATGGGCCGCGGATTTAGTGGAAGTGCAACGGTTGGCCAAACATAATCGGGGTATACGCTACTTATTGACGGTCGTGGATGTGTTGTCCAAGTACGCATGGGTCCAACCGTTGAAAACCAAAACCGGCGTGGCCCTCGTGAAAGCCTTTGAGAAGATTGTGAGACAAGGAGGGCGGCACCCCAACCGATTGCAAACGGATCGAGGGAAAGAATTTTACAATCGGACCTTTCAACGATGGGCGGAGGAGCAAGACATTCACCATTTTTCCACCGAAGGGGATGCCAAAGCCAGTGTGGTGGAACGATTTAATCGGACCTTGAAAGAACGGTTGTACCGTTATTTGACCACGGCCAACACCTTACGCTTTGACAATGTCTTACCCCAGTTGGTGCAAGGGTACAATGCCACCCGTCATCGAAGTATTGGTATGCCCCCCGAAGACGTGACGTGGGACAACGAAGAAGCCGTGTGGAAACGATTGTACAGCAAGCGATTGAAAGGTCGGAAAAAACCCCAATTCAAAGTCGGGGATCGGGTCCGTCTGAACACGATTCATCGGACCTTTGAAAAAGGCTATCTCCCCGGTTGGACCGAAGAAGTGTTTGTGGTGCATCGTGTGATCCCGGGGCCCGTGCCCACCTATAAGATTCACGAATGGGATGAGACCCCCATCCAAGGCACGTTTTATGAAGAGGATTTACAAAAAGTCCAGGTGTCCGATGTATTTCGCATCGAAAAGGTACTTAAGCGTCAAAAAGATCGTTGGTTGGTCAAGTGGAAAGGGTGGCCCGACAAGTACAATAGTTGGATTGCTCGTGGTGACGTGACATCCCTTCGACCGCGCAAACGACGCCGACGACGATGACGTTGGTGCCCAACTCGTCGTTTTACGTGACGTTGATGAGTCATGCGAGTACCAAAGAGTTTCCTGGCAACAAGAGTCATCATTTCAGAAACCGGCTGCCGAAACCCATTCGATTTATGGGCCGAGGATGGATGGTGGGTATGGCGAGTTTATCCTTACCCACCATTCCCGTGCTAGCGGAAGAAGGAGGCGTGGGCGATTCCCACCCTCTGTTGTATGTACGATGGCACGAACGGGTGTATATCCAAGACGATCAAGGGAACGATCGCTGGTACCATGAACGCCGCGAACTCACTGTCTACGGACGAGATATGAGAAAGGAGATGACCTCGTTGACGGGAGTTCAATTTTTTCATCAACTGGTCTATCGTTACGAGCAAAGCCGTGCGAAACAAACCGTCCCCAAAAACAAATGGACCGAGGACAATGGCCTCAAATTGGCCCCGACCTTTGAATGGACCTCCGAAGGGGATTTGTTATTGAATAGCAAGCCCGTGGATTACAAACGACAAGTGGCGCACGTGTCATGGGGCAGAACCTTGGCCCTGAGAATGGGATGGATTGAACAAGTGTCCCCCGGCCAGTATCGATTGGGTCCCAATCTCTTGCAAGAATTTCAAGGCATGTCTACCATTCCCACCCCGACGGATGTCCGCGATACCAGTAACAAACCCCTCTTTTGGAAAGTGGAGGGGGATTATCTGAAATTGAGTCTATCGTGCCCTTGGCGGTTTGTGAATTTGAACGGGACCTTTCGTGTCCCGTCGGAATTTCCCGCCGTGCGTCCTTTGCACGTGTATTGTGATGTAGGGACCAGTAGTATGGTAGGGGGTCGCATCACGGATCTCTTACGAGAAATCAAGTACCACCCCAAAGAAACCACGCACTTTGAACCTCGACATATTCAATATGTCCCCGTACGCAATGAAGTGGTGGAAATCGTGGAAACGCAGATGGCCGAAACCAATGGGGATCTCGTGACATTTGGCGAAGGGCATACCCTCCTAACCCTCCACTTTAAAAGGGAGGTCGTGGTGTGAGGCAGACAAACATGTCGTTCTACGTGACGTTACCCAGTCATTCCAACCGACGTGAATTTCCCAACAACCAAGCCAATTCCTTCAAGATTCGTTTACCGAAACCGTTACAACTCACAGGGGGTGGATGGCAAGTGGGGTTGAGTGCCATTTCCTTACCAGACACGGGGGTCAACATTTTTAATCTGCTGCCATCGGATCAGTTCGTGTTTGGCACCTCTTGTTATCGATTGACCTCCTCCGCGGGATGTAAGGTCTTTAGCTTCAATATGAAAATGGACGATTTGAAACATGATGATTCCATCGTGGATGGCGTCACCTTCATGAAAGCCTTTTTTCATTGGGTGAGACAACGTATGAACTATAGTTACATGAGCTACTATGGAGCGCCGTATACGGAGCGGGGAAAGAAGACGTGTACGACCTTTGAGTGGGACGGTGAGGATTTGGTCATGAACAATCGCAATATCATGCGGTACAAGTACGTGCTTCCATACAAAGACAACACGACGATGTTCGTCCCTCACTTTGCCATTCATCATCTCATGGCCGAAAAAATGGGATGGTTTAAAAAAAACGACGCAGGAAACTATGAGTTGGGACCCAACTTGAACATGGAATTCCGTGATGACAACGTTCCCAACAATCGTGACATTGAATTAAGAAATAGCAAGAACGAGCCGGAGTATTATCAAGTCAGCACGGATGGTGCTGGGACCACGTGGATTTGGTTGAGTTTCAGTGTGAATTGGCGTTTCACCAATTTGAATGTAGCGTTTCGTGCGGTGGTGGGCGACCCCACGCGAACACTGCACGTGTACTCCGACGTGGCAGGCAGCACGGTGGTGGGCAATCGCGTGACCGATTTGTTGCGCGAAATCCAGTACAAGCGAGAGGGACGTGGCACCCTGTACTTTGAACCGTTGCACATTCAATACCTACCTCTTCGTAACGAGGTGGTGGAAATCATTCATGTTCAAGTGGCCGAAACGATTGGTAGAGGAGGAGACTTGGTCAAGTTTGGGGACGGTCATACCATTGTCACGTTACACTTCAAAAAGGCATAAAAAAGAGAGACGAGAAGGGAACCCCCAGTCAATCATGCCTCCGAAACGACGACGACGACGACGACGACGACCACAGCGTTCACAAGAGGGCGAAGGGATCAACGCGGTGATTGCCGGGATTCCTAAAACCGCTTGGTCCATCACCAAAAAGATAGAAAAGTTAGCTAAAAAGAATGCCAGAAAATCGCATTTGAAACGCATGGAGGAAATCCGCCAAGGAAAACGAAAACGCTATGCGGGGGAATCGTTTACGTGCAATCTCATGTGAGACGGTATAAAAAGGGGGTCCCATGAAGCACAGACAAAACGTTTATCCCTGGTGAAGAAGACACCATGCGTGGGGGAAGTTTGACACGATTTCGAACCGACGAGTGGTATGATCAACAAGGCAAAGGATTGATGACGGATCTGATGCGTGGGGGGTTGCAAGGTCTTATAAGGACGCGAAATCCTTTAAAACTACCTAGTAATATCAAGAGAGGCTTGACAACGGGTTTGACACGCGGGATCAAACGCAAAGCCGAACAAGTCATCAAAAAAGAAATCACCAAACAAGCCAAGAAAGCGTTGAGTCATAAGAGCGTAAAAGACGCCGTGCGGGTAGCCAGTGCCTTATTTCCCAAACAAACCAAACGGGCGCGTGATATTTTGGGCGTGTGACCATGGATCCCGTGCATTCACGACCTCGACGGATTCGTAGTAATCGAGGGTTGTCTCAATGGGGTGGCCTGTATCCGTTTTGGAAACTCAGGAGAGGACAACGTGGCGGTTGGTTAAGTGCCGAGGTGATGAGACTGCCCGGGTTTGATTTGAGACAACGTTTAGCACGACGACGGTATAAAAACCCCTCACGACGACGACGTACCACCACTCGACGACGACGACGTTAAACATGCCTGACGTGAGTACACAAACCGCCCCGGCTCACGAGCGTTCCGAAGGGACCGTCAACCCGGCGTTACGGATTTTCAAGGTGCCACCCACGGACATTAGCATCAATGCCTATCGCATGGTCACCATTCAACCCACCACCACGGGTATCAATCCCATGGAATTCATTGTGCCAGGGTTGGACGATTTTGTGGATTTGGGACGCAGTTACTTTACCATGGAATTGAGATTGCAAAAGAGTACGAACGATAACTTGGTGGCCGATCAGAACTTGTGGCCCGTCAACAATTTGGCCCATTCCATCATCAAACAAATTGACTTGCAGTTGAATGGCACGTTGATCAGTCCACAATCCGACACCTATCATTACAAAGCTTACCTGGAAACCTTGCTGAATTATGACCGAGAAGATGGCAAGACCGTGTTGGGACCCCAAGGCTGGTTCAATCAAGTGGATTCCCCACCCCAATGGACTGCTGCCAACGCAGACTTTGGTACCCCTAATGCAGCCTGGACCAATCTCAGTGACAATCACAAAGGGGCCTTGGCCTCCATGGTCGCTGAAGTGGAGAAGTATGCAGGAGGTGTCACCCACAGTCTGGTGTTTACCCCCCACCTGGAAGTGTTTCACACTGGCAAACTGTTAGTGCCTGGCATCGAAATCAAGATGAAATTTCATTTCAATAGCCCGGCCCTGTTTTTCAATGGAGTGGCTCTAGCGGGTCGATTGATGGAAGGGGATGTGAAACTACGGTTTCATCTCTGCCAACTGCGTTTGAATGACGCCATCTACCAGAGTTTATCTGAAAAAAGACACAATGAAGGCCAAGTGGCGGCTTACCCGACCGTCCGCAGTGAAATCCGCACGTTCAGCATGCAAAACAACCTGGTCCGCTTTGATATCCCCAACCTGTTTCAAAACAGAATACCGGACCGATTGATTGTGGGGTTGTTGGACAGCCGTGCCTTCAATGGAGATGTGACCCGAGATCCGTTCTGTTTCCAGAAATTTGGTCTGACGTCCATTAAACAGATTGTCAAAGGCGAAGAATACCCTTATGAAACCCTGCAGTTAGTGCACAACAATGGCAGTCGAGATAATCTAGGCTACTTCCGGTTTCTGCAAGCCAGTGGGGCTTGGTGTAAAAAGAAAGGCAATATGGTGGAACTAGGAGATTGGGGCCAAGGTAAAAATTGTACCTTGTACATGTATGACAATGTGGCCAATGGATGTGCTGACAGTCAAAACCTCAACCCCAAGCAAACGGGCGATTTACAACTGGTCTTGGAATTTGGAGCCGCCCCCGCTGTCAATATAACCGTGCTCGTGTATGGAGAATTTGAGAACTTGCTGGAGATTGACCGCAACGGAGCCGTGTTGTATAACATTTACCAGCACTAAAGATGGAACACGTGGCCTTGAATAATGTGCAGTTGGATTATTTAGCCCGAGACGACCCCCACTTGAAACCGATGTTTTACGGGACGGTGGCCTGTGATCGTTTACCCAAGCGTCCTGTCAAGACCCCACCCCAAGGGTACATTGTGAACACCGACCCGCACGATCAACCCGGACAACATTGGTTAGGGGTGTGGACCGAGGGAAACGTGTGTGAAATCCTCGACAGTTATGCTTTGCCCCTGGACACGTACGTGCAAGCTACCCCGTTCCAAGATTGGATGGTGAACCATTGGAAGTATGTGGTGACCAATGGCAAGTCCCTGCAAACCATTTCAAGCAAGAGTTGTGGGGATTACGCCTTGTTGTATTTGAAAGCCAAAGCCCGTGGACGAACCTTGCAAGACTTTTTAAATGAGTTTTCGGATCATGATTATGTAAGCAATGACCATCAAGCCGGTCAACGCGTTCAACAATTGATTGTAGGCCAAGAAGCCCGATGGTATCAACTTTGTTGTCATCCGTATCATCAACGGAATGATTAAATAAAATGTGTTGGAAAAACAAGTGTGTCGGAGTCGTAGCTCAGTCGGTAGAGCGTTGGCCTTTAATCCAGGATAGCGATTGGGTCGTGCGTGGGTTCGAGTCCCACCGATTCCAATAAAAAGGTGCCTTTTTTTTCCCCCTGGGTAGTATCATCATCATGCAAACGGGGAAACCGTTTCGTTTTCATACCCCCTCCTCTATCTTGGTGGTGGGTCCTTCGGGATGTGGCAAAACCGTGTTTACGGAAAAACTCTTGGTAGACAACCCCGAGTTGTTTGACACCCCACCGACCCAAATGCATTATTGTTATGGGGCGTGGCAAGATCGATTTCAAGGCATGCAAGATCATGGGGTGGTGTTTCACGAAGGGATTCCCGATCATGACGCGTTGGTCCAATGGTTTCCTCAAGGACAGGGGGTCCTGGTCTTGGACGATTTAATGGACGAAGGGAGTCACGATAAACGCGTGTTGGATTTATTCACCAAACATTCGCATCATCAAGGGGTGACCGTATTGTACTTGTGCCAAGACATGTTTCCCGTGGGTCGCTATGCCAAAAGTATATCCCGCAATGCCCATTACATTGTGGCGTTCAAGAACCCCCGAGATCAATTAGGGGTACGCAATGTCATGCTGCAATCGTTTCCGACCACTTGGAAAGACACGTTGGAGACGTTTCATCAAGCCACCACGCGCCCGTATGGCTATTTGGTGTTGGATTTACACCCGGCCTCCTCCGATCAACAACGGTTGTTGAGCCACCTGTTAAAAGACGAAGGATGGACGCGCACCTATCAAAAGCGAGTATAAAGGCACGACACCCCCTTTGGAACCGGAAAAAAGAGTGAGCATGGCCGATGACCGTCAACCTCCGCAATCGTACGATACCACGACCCCTGCGGGGGTCGGGGCGTCCAGCAGCAACCAAGTGTCTCCAGGCACCATCCAAGAAATTTTGGATACAGGGGACTCAAGCTTGATCGACCAAGCCTTTGATCAAATGACCGTCGAGGACATGATCGCGTATGTGGACCAGTTGCCCTCCCCTCCTGCGTATAGAACCTCTTCCCCCGCGGGGGTAGGAAGTCGGGCATCCCATTCACCCTCATTCCAAAGCCCCCAGACCACCCCGCCGTCTTCCGTGGACACTCCACTTACTAGGGGGAGCGCTGGCTTGTCGTCCGGGGCTCGAACACCTGTAACGCCCCCTAGCGTACCCCGGGCGGCGGCGGGTGCTCGAGCAGCCGCGGGGGCTGGGGGTAATGGTAGGGGGCGCCGTGGACCTAGGACTAGAGGCGGACGTGGTGGTGGTGGACGTGGCGGTGGACGTGGCGGTGGTGGTGGTGGTGCTGGTGGTGGTGGTGGTGGTGCTGGTGGTGGTGGTGGTGCTGGTGGTGGAGGCGGTGGAGGAGGAGGTGGTGGTGGTGGTGGTGGTGGTGGACGACGGGGGCGCCGACGCCGACGCCTTTTCCCCACTTCACCTGCCTCCAGCACTCCTGGATCGTCTGGGGGGTCTGGTAGACAACCTCGTACCTTGCGTCAAGCCGCTTTACAACGACGTTTACGGATGCTATTACAAGATCAAGAACAATTGGCCCAAGGACGGGAAATTGCTAATGTGACCATGACCAATAGCATTGTGACCAGTTATAAACAAGGAGGAGCCCCGAGCGTACAAACCTCGTCGTCCCGGGTCTCGCCGTGAGGATGAAAACCGCCGTGTCGTTATTGAATGGATCTCGACGTCCTGGCATCCCCTTCCCACCGGAATTATTACAACGGATGGATTCGTTGTATGCCTTTTACCATCAACAATGGTGGTGTTATCGAAAAATGTTGAATCATTACAAGTGTATCAATGCCTTGTTCAATGGCCTGGCGTTACTCCTGATGGCCGCGGGCATGATTGCTGGCCCCCTGTTGGACAACAGTACGTTGGTAGCCTGTTTGGCGGCGGTGGGCACCGTGGTCAAAGGATGGAATGATTTTAAACAATATCGATTTAAAGTGACCATGAGTCGGTTTGCGTTTACCACCTATGCCAAAGCCTTGACCGAATTGAAAACCTATGTGAGGGGTGTCCCCTTGGAGGACCTGGAAGGATTTTTAATCAAGATGCAAACGTTGGATGACACCATTGTGGATTTCACCCCTCCGTTACCCAAACGATGTGTCCAAGATTACCATCGTCATTTTGTGTACCAACCCTTGGAAGCTCTATGCTATGTAGACGGATGTCCTCGTCCCTTGAAACCCAAAGACTACTGGATCCATAAAAAGCCGCTCCCTCCCAGTCCGACACTCTTAGAACCATGGCCGTCCAACGACGACGACGACGACGACGCAGAAAAAGGAAACAACGAGGAGGAGCTTTAATGCGTCGCAAACCCCGTTTGGTGGATAAAATTGCCCATGGCATGAGTATGTTTCTCTCAGGCCCCGCGCCTGGGTTTGGCCTGGCTTTAGGCAAATTAGGCGGTCAAGCCTTAAAAGGCATTACCGATAATGTACAACATTACCGACAACGAGGTGGGGGTTGGTGGTCCGATTTCAAACGCAATACCCGTCAAGGCTATAAAGAGACGCAAGACCTCATCAAACAAGACAAAGTCCTTCAACGTTTATTGACGGGTCGACCATGGTGAGGAGAAGAAGATTACGACGACGCCGTCGTCAACGAGGTGGTTTTTTAAATCTATTGGTCCCTGCCATGGTAGGATTAGGGAAAGCCGCGGCCTTGGAAACGGATAAACGTATAAAACGCACGATCCAAAAAGCCAATCAACGCTATCGTCGCCGTCATCGATAAACGATGCAACGTCTTCGACGTCAATTACCGTTTTTACGGTCCATGTTACAAGAAGCCAATGGTTCCAAACGTCAAGAGTTGTTACAACATGCCAATGCCGATCAAATCAATGCCGTGAGTGAATTGGTTTTGAACTTCTTAAAAAACAAGATTCCCGTCACACCCCCCATGCTGGCTAAACTTCAACCCTATAAAAGGGTGCTACGCGATTTGGGACGTCGTCGACATTCCGTCAAAAAACGTCGGGCGTGGTTGGTTCAACAAAAAGGACGCGGTTTGTTTCAAGGACTTCACGAGGTGTTATGTCAATGTGCTCAACCGACCCGTTAACCCTGGCCACATGGATCACCCTGTTACAAGAGGCCAATCGGGCCACCGACCGGTGGAAAGACGAGTGTCATTATTGGAAGCATAAATATCACCTGTTGTATCGAGAGTACAGGCACATCTTAAAGACCCGTCTTTGTGAGAGCTGTCGACAAATAGAAGACGGGGAACTTTGCTCCGAGTGTAGTCAACCCCCATGGATGCAGTCTACATGATTCCCCACAAGGATTTGGAACAACTCGTTCAATATTACAAAGGAGAACTCACCGAAAATGCCTTGTTGAACAAAGCCGCAACGCTGGCCGCTAAAAAACATGTCTTGTTAGCCAATCCCGAATTACCTCCAGCCCTGGTCAATGCTCAAACCAAACCGTTGAGTCAAGAATTAATCAAGTTAACCAAACGCATTCGTCAATTTCCCGGAGGTGTGGGAGTCGGGGCTCCGGGTGGTCCACCAGGCGAAGACGAAGAGGAAGAAGTCGGGGATTTAGTGACGGGACCCGTGGAACAATGGTTGAAGCGCATGATAAAAGGAGGTCCGTCGGCTCCCAAACCCACCATTACCCCTGCTACCAGGGAAGGCGCGAGAGAACCGAGACCTTCTACCAGTCGAGGAGAAGAGAGACCTTCTACCAGTCGAGGGGATATCGGGTCGCGTTTACAAGCCATTCGAGAACGGCGCAAGACCTTGGAAAAAAAGTTAGCTGAGAGTCCTTGGGCCAAAGGCAAAGGCAAAGGGAAAGGCAAAGGCGTCTCCCGTGAAGTGCAATCATTAAAACCCTTACCCGGTTGGGAAGATTGGGCCAAAGGCAAAGCACCCCGACGACGACGTTTGCAGTACGACAGTGAGTAAACAATGCCCGCCCACAGGAGGAGAAGGGGTATCAAACGGAAACGCACCCAACGCGGAGGGGCAGTGGATGTCCAAAAATGGATTGCTAAAACCGGCAAAGAATTTCATTGGCCTGGCTATCAATACATGGGCCCTGGGACGCATTTAGCCAAACGTCTGAAACGTGGGGATCCCGGTAAAAATCGTTTGGACCGGATTGCGAAACAACACGACATTGATTACAGCCGTGCCAAGAATTTGCAAGACAAATGGAAAGCCGATACCAAGATGATCCAAGCCATTGATAAATTACCCGGCAAGAAAACCAAGACGGAACGGGTGGTCAAGAAAATCATGCAAGCCAAGAAACGTTTAAAATTGTAATTTTAATGACAACCCCATACCATTTGTTGTGTCAATAAAAAATGAAAATGTCTGATTGGTTCCTTGGTACTGTCTCAAACAAAGATGTCGTGTCAAAAAACAGGATTCTCAAACAGGATTCTGGAGAACCCATTGAGGTATAGACCCCCTATATACCTTGTTGACAAATAAATAAATGACAATGTCTGATTGATATCGTTATTCTGCAGTTCGGTAGTGTTCTATAGTTCGTGTTGAGTCTCAAACAGGATTCTGGGGAACCCCTTGTGACCAAGTTCATTGTACTGTCTCAAAACAGGATTCTCAAACAGGATTTCTGGAGAACTCCTTGTGATGTAGACAAATAGGATCCACGTTGATCGTTCTACCACAAATGTCACGATGACATGTTCTGTCAAATACGGAAACGAAAAATGTTTTACATTACTAAATCATACATTAAATCCACCCCCTCGTCGGGTGACATGTCATGAACGAAGTCTTCGGGGGGCACCAATGCCTCCAGATCAAAGGAACAAGAGTCCTCCACATCCCCCAGTAACTCGGTCCACTCGTCAGGCGATATGTTCTGCAACAAAGATGAAAAGTCCTCCAAGTCAGAGGGGTCCATGTCAGGGGGGTCCACGACTTGCACACCCCCCGAATCCATATCCGTGAGACTATAATCCTCAAGAAATGATTCAGAAAAAGAAATGTTCTCAAAGGTTTTCGGTATGGATTTTATAAAGTCCTCCAAGGGAATAGTCAATTTCAAGGGCCCCAATGCTTTGATTTTCTCTTCCGTTTTCTGTCTCTCTACAGAAGGTAAGGAGGAACAAAAGTCATTCAAATACATTTCCAGAGAAGGTTGCGTTCTACAATCAGACAATACCACCCGCAGTGGTTTGGGACGAGGCACCTCCTTCTTCCTTTTGTTGTTGTTGTAGTACCTTCTTGATTTCTCCATGATCTTCTCGCGGTTATTCCAGTAGTACTCTCTTGCTTGCGCCAACTGTTTCTCTCGGTTCGCAGTATAATAAGCCCGACGAACCGCCCCTCCTTTTTCACTTCTGTTGTACATTCTTCTGTACGCTAATATTCGTTCACGATTCTTTTGACGATACTCTCGATCTCGGAGTCTGATACGTTCCCGATGTTTCTCTTTATACTTCCGATCGCTTACGGTACGACGTGCTCGGTTGTTTCGGGCCCATTGTTTTTTGACGGCACGCCGTTCCTCCTTATGCGTCTCCTCATAACGCCTTTTAGACTCCTGCACTCGATCCGGATATTGTTCTAAGTATCGTTTTCGGGCCGCACACACTTTCTCAGGGTACTTGCGTCGGTAGTTGGCTTTTTTGCGAATATTCCTCGCTCGGGCTTTCTCTGGGTAGCGGGCCTTGTACCTAGCTTTTTTCAGAGCGTTCCGTCTCCGTCGTTGTTCGTCTTTTGTCAGTAACTCTGTCGTTTCGTCGTCAGGGTCATAGTCTATGTCGTTCAAGTCCTCGTCTGGATCAGAGTCGTTAAGGTCGTTGTCGTCAGGGACATAGTCCTCGTCCTTCTTGTCGTCCACGTCGTCTGGGTCAGAGTCATCGTCGTCGTTGTTTGGTCGGTACGTCGTGCGTCGTCGTCGTCGGTTGCTGCGACGGAGGCCCTCGCTTTCGTTGGACATTGGGCGAGGGGGGCGGTGCTGGCGGAGGGGTGTCTGGGCGCTTAAACTCATAGCGCCAATAGGGGCAGCAGAAGTCGAGGCCCTCAATGAACCAGCCACAGGTGTATTGAGGGTAGCACAGCTGGTGGAAGTAAGTGGCTCGTGCTGCCCGGGTTGCCTGAGCTGCCCCTTTGAGCTGCTCCCTCTCTTTCAGCTTCTCCCCAAACTCTGTGACACTTGAGTCCAGTGTCAACTCCTCCTTGACTTTCCTCAAGATCTCATCCACTTCTAAATCTGCTTCAAACGTTTCAAACTCTTTTAACAAATTCTCATGGTGAGAGTCCATTTTGAGATGACTCCGCCGACGATTCGATTTCTTTTATAGGGGCTTATTCCTTCCCGTGATGCCCCATGGACCCTAATTAGAGAGGGGGGAGGGGGGTCCCCCCACCTCATCCCACCCCTCCCTAGGGCACCCCCTCTCCAGGGGGGCACCCTGTTTAGTAATTGGTTCCTTCCCCTCCCACGTGACATTTTGGTTCTCTATAAAAAACAAACCCCGATCGCCAGTGACTTCATCTGATCATGTCCTCTCAAGATAACGATGTGGCGGGGCCAAGTGGTCTCGCCAGACGTGACATTATCACCATGCTCGGATTAGATATGTCGGACTCAGACCCAGAAGAAGAAGAAGAGACAACGCATTCCTGTGTGGGACCTTTGATTTGCACCGAAGAGCTAGGAGACAGTGATGAGATTTGTCAAGAGGCCTTGGACCAATGGGAACAAAGCGGGGGTGGATTGGATTCCTCCGTTACCTTCCAATTTGACTTAGAACCTTTTGTGAATCGGAAGAGTGAACGCATGGGGGTACAAGAACGTCATTTCAAGACCCAGTTACGTCAAAGGGGGAACTTGCTTCCAGGCCAAAATATCACCCAAGCTCTCGAAGAGGGATTACGTCGAGCCGTCGATCAAGTGTTAACCACCACGCCTGACCTCCACGATCAAGATCGTCTGTACTTTACCATCGCCTCCGATCGCCTGCACAATAATTTTCAGGGGTGGGGATTACGGGCAGGGGAATGGCGTCGAGACACAGAACGGGTGGAAGCTCTGTTCCAACGTTTAGCCCAAGCCCTCAACAGCAACGAACAATTTGAAATGGACGATTCCTTTCAAGTGTCCATCACGCAAGTCCATCATGCGCCTCAAGGTACCGGCAAACCCCGTCGTGGCAAACCCGGTCATCCCACCATGAACATATTGACAATGAAGAAAACCTCCGTCATCCGCATCCAAAATGATGACGAACTCTGTTGTGCCAGAGCCCTCGTGGTCGCCAAAGCTCGCGTGGACCAGCACCCGAAATGGCATTCGATTCGAAAAGGAAGTCAAATCCAGCGAACCATAGCTCTGGACCTCCAGAATGAAGCCCAGGTACCATTCGGCCCATGCAGCTATGACGCCTTAACGGCTTTCAGCAAGGCCCCATCCCTCACCGGTTACCAGATCATCCTGGTGGATGCACAGCGATCGTTTCACATCACGACGTTTGGACCCCTTCAAGACAAACAACTGATCCTGTTGCACAACCAAGACCATTATGATGTCATCACCAAATTGCCAGGATTTTTCGGATCCAGTTATGTGTGTGCGGATTGTTGGAAACCCTACAACACCGAGGGGGAGCATCGATGCACCAAGACCAAGGTGTGTGGAGCCTGTCGACAGAAAGATTGCCCCGACTTTCAATATGCGTACCCCCGGTACCTGAAAGCCACTCAACGTTGCGGGTCGTGTCATCGCGACTTTTTTGGACCCGCGTGTTTAGAAGCCCATTCCAGCAAGACCCATGCGGGCAAACCCATCACGGGCCTTCAGACCTCCGTGTGCTGTCAACGATACCGATGCCCTGACTGTTATCAACAAAATGTGGGCTTGTCCCGCATTCAACGTCACCGTTGTTTCCACATAGACTGCCCGTCTTGTCATCAGTACGTTCACGCTGACGAACACCGTTGTTTCATACAAAGAGCCCCTAAACCTCAAGACCAAAAGAAGAGAAAGAGGACCCGTCAAAAAGGTCCTGGCGCCAAACGAGGTGCCGCCGCCGCGGAACCCCCTGCCTCCTCTTCCGAGGACGAGGATGACCTGCCACCCTTACACGTCTTCTTTGATATCGAAGCCATGCAACCCAAGGAAAAACACCTTGCCAATCTCGTCGTGGCCGAAACCGAAGACAACGATGAACCCAAGCCTTTCCCAGGTCCCACCTGTATCCGGGACTTTCTGGAATGGTTGGATACCTTGACCAACTATGACACAAGACAAGTCAATGTCATCGCTCATAACTTCCAGGGGTACGACGGGTACTTTATCATCCAAGAATACTATGGGGACAACCGCCTCGTCCAACAACTCCGCAACGGGTGTAAACTCTTAGAGATCCAACATGACCGCATCCGGTTCATCGATTCCATGAGTTTCTTCCAGATGCCCCTCTCCGCGTTTCCCAAAACCTTTGGCTTGACCGAACTCTGCAAAGGGTATTTCCCCCACAAGTTCAACATACCTCAGCATCAACAGTACGTGGGCATCCTCCCCTCACGCGATTACTACATGCCTGAGACCATGACCCTCGAAGGAAGACAAGCCTTTGAAACCTGGCATCAAGAGCAGCGTGCCAAGAACGTCGTGTTTGACTTTCAGAAAGAATTGCTCGTGTATTGTCAATCGGATGTACGTCTCTTGAAACAAGGATGTCTCACTTTCAAACGGCTGTTTGAAGGCTTGACCGGCTTCAATCCCTTCGATCACGTCACCATTGCCTCGGCTTGTAATCGAGATTTACGTATGAACCGGATGATCCCCAACAGTATTGCCAGTGAACCCGCCGGTCCTAAGGGGTGGAGAGACAACTACATCAACCACTCCCTCCCAGCCCTTCAATGGTTAACCTGGTGCGATCACCAACTACGTCAACGCGCCCTCCAAGATCTTACCCCCGCTGATCTACTGGCCAATCCAAACCCACAGTACATTCAGCATGCCCGAAATCAAGGCGAGTATAAGATCCCCGGGACCAACATCCTTGTCGATGGTTATTGCCCCCACACCCACACCGTCTACGAATTTCAAGGCTGTTTCACCCATGGATGCCCGACCTGTTATCCTCATCGCCACGAAAAACATCCCCGCAACTATAATCTGACGATGCACGACCTCTATGACGCCACCCAAGACAAAGTCCAAAAGCTTACCGAACGAGGGTACAATGTCCTTCAAATGTGGGGATGTGAATGGGACCACCTCCTAAAAACCCAGCCAGAGATCGACGCCTTCGTCCGGGAACTCAACTTCATCCAACCCCTTGAACCTCGAGAGGCTTTCTGTGGAGGTCGTACCAATGCCATCAAACTCTACCATCATATCGCCCCTGGCCAAAAAATTCACTACATCGATGTCACCTCCTTGTACCCGTGGGTCAACAAGAACTCTGTGTACCCCAAAGGACATCCCACCATCTATTCTCAACCGGGTCACACGGACATCCACCAGTACTTTGGCCTCATCCAATGCAAAATCCTGCCTCCCCGTGAATTGTACCATCCCGTGCTGCCTTACCGTCATGGTGACAAACTGCTCTTTCCCCTCTGTGCCCGTTGTGTGAAAGAAGAAATGGACAAACCTCTTTTGGACAGATCTTATCATTGCCATCACTCCGACGAACAACGCGCCCTCACCAGTACCTGGTGCAGCCCCGAATTAGTGAAAGCCGTGGAATTGGGGTACCAAGTCCAATACATCTATGAAGCCTGGCATTTTGAAGAAACCTGTGAGGGCCTCTTCGCCGATTATGTCAACACCTGGCTCAAAATCAAACAAGAAGCCAGTGGGTGGCCTGAGGACGACATGTCAGAGGAAGCCAAACAGGACTACATCCAGAAGTACTTCGAGAAGGAGGGTATTCAGTTAGAGTACGACAAAATCCGCAACAACCCGGGGCTGCGTACCCTAGCAAAACTCATGCTCAACTCCATGTGGGGCAAGTTTGGCCAACGCCTCAACAAGACCCAAATTCAAGCCTTTCATGATCCACAGGCCTTTCATCGTTTCCTGGATAGTGATGTCTTGGACATCCGTCACGTCTCCGTCATCAATGACGACATGGTCGAGGTGCACTACCAAAACCAAAAAGAGGACATCCGCGTTTCACCCAACCTCAACATTTTTGTGGCCTGCTTCACCACCTGCCATGCCCGGCTCAAACTCTATGCCGCCCTGGAAGCCTTAGGGGAAACAGTGTTGTACTTCGACACGGATTCCGTCATCTACCTGGAGGAAACACCCACTCAATTCCAACCTACCTTGGGTTCCTATCTAGGGGACTTCACCTCCGAATTAGATGAGGAGGAATACATCCAAGAATTCGTCAGCGGAGGACCCAAGAATTATGGTTATACTACGAATAAAGAAAAGGTGGAATGCAAGGTGAGAGGGTTCCGACTCAACAGCGAGGGCAAAACCCAACTCAACTATGACGTCATGCGTCAGAATGTCCTCGACGAAATCCAGAACCCCCTCCTCAATCCACGAGAAGTCCAGATTACTAATACGAATCAAATCGTCCGAAATCCGAACACCTATGAACTCTTCACATTTCCCCAGTACAAGTGGTACAAACTAGTTTATGACAAACGAGTCCTGGATTCCGGCACCTTCAAGACCTACCCCTATGGATACCAGTGAAAACCTCAACAATGGTGGGGACCCTCTATTAAACATTAAGGAACTATTGAACATTAAGGAACACTCCAAAAACATTTCTCAGTTATTGTAAAAACAAATTTAATAAAAAATATCATTTTTATTTCGTGTTGTTTACAAGGACCACCCCTCTTCCCCAACTTGGACTTTGGACTTTTGAGCCTGCGTTTTCTCCGCGGTTTTCCTTCCCCTTGAGCCCACGCTCCTTTTTTCATACTCGTCAGCGGTTTCCCATCTCAAATCACGTGACTTCCGGTTGGATGAGCCCACGATCCAATTTTGACTACTGGTCAGCGGTTTCTCACACCGGAAGTTCCTCTGGTCACGTGATCGCTCTCGACCAATCAGGAGCCTCCATTTTCTCCCAACGGGCCCGATGTACTACTCCTATGATCTGCAAGAAATCCGAACTCAAAGGAATTCGAAGAATGCATTTTTCCGTTAAAATTTGAATTCGCGTGCGACAAACTTCCACCCCTGGCCTCCCTACGCGAAACGTTTGGTCTGTGACAATCTTCTCTGTGTTCACCCGAGTGACGAGTTTGACCGACAAAGGAACCCATTTGAAAGACACATGATTTTTTAAATTTCCCCTGTGCGTAGACTGAGGGTCGCTGGGCGCAAAAATTCAAAACAAAACAAAATGGAAGACGCGGACTCAGGCCAGCCTAAGGCCAAGAAGAAAAAGACCCAAAAGACACAAATCAAAACATAGCCTGCGTGCAGACGTCTCCTATTTCCTTCCACCCGCGGGTGGAAGGAAATAAGAGACGTCTGCACGCAGGCTAATCAAAACACCACGGCAGCAATTTTATGAGTTTTTATTTCATTTCCCTCAGTTTTGAAACTCCTAAATTTCGGCTTTAGTTTTGCTAATTTGATAAACCGACACGGCCATTATAAATGCACAGCCCACCACACAAACAGAGGATGGTGAGCCTGTGGCCAGAGCAAAAGCTATTATTCCAACTAATTCCATCTCCAATTCCGGTCCATAAGCAAGAGTCAAACCAGCTACCATAATTATGCAACATTATCCCCTGTTTGGCTGGGTTTGTATGGGGATGGGTGACCACTCAGGAAACATGCAGATACTTAACGCAATATTTATTATTTTAGTTCCAAAATCATAAGCAATTTATTGTTAATGCTTGTCTTTGAATTTCCATATTACCGGGACATGAAACTGAAGAAAAAGGTGGTAAATTTTACCTTTCACTGAATAACATAGAAGTCTGTCATGGTTTATTCGTACCTGTTTGATGCCTAGGCCCTGCCAACACACATATGTTTTCAGTCGTTTTAATTTGAAAATGGTTACTTTTTCGTCCAGTCAGGCTTTCTGTCCATGAAAGAACCAAAACAACCAAAAATGCTTGAAAAAAACCAATGTTTTCTGGAACAAGATTATAGTGCATTTTTATCCACCAATTTGTCACTCAGGAAAATTTGTAAAATCTTAATTTCAGTACTTTTTCACCTCAAATCAAAGTTAAAATAACACACTGTGCAAGTAATATGATAATTTTCTGCAACCAAATTGTAGCACTAAAACAGTGCTAATTATGGTGGGGGCAATACTACAGTAATCAAAAGTGACTTTCAGTGGCTCGCTTATGTTTTCTGAGTATCAAAGCAGTACTCCTCAGTATAGGTGTTGAACTTGAAGGCAGGGCTTCACATGTTATGTGAATCCCCGTCTTCAAGTTGCTGACACCTATTCTGTCAAATCTATGGCTTTTTATATTTTTTGATATAAAGGTTTGTTTAGTTGGGGACTTTCAGTATGTAGGATCAGAGTAATCATTGTAGTACATTACAATATATTTATGCATAGATGTACAATTCATGTAAGTCAACACACAACAAAACACCCTTCGGGAACTTTAAGATCGATTCATGACTTTTTTGTGCAGCTTCAGTACAGTCCTTTGCTGTTTAAGTTCCCTTTGAATAATTTGAACCAAGTTGTAGACCTTCCTGAAAAGAATGGTGCTGTGTATCCTTTTTTTTTAACTAAAAAAGAGGAGAGAAATGTTATGGTGACTATAAATAGATATGTGATTTCATGTATTTTCTTGTGCATTCTCTTTGCCTGTGGTAATGTAATTTGTGTTTCCTTGGAATGAGAATGGCAATATTAACTGGCACATCAAATGGCAAATTGGTAATTTTTAGATTTCGTATCAGCCTTGTACCCTCAAACCATCAATATTATTGCTGTTCAGAAAGGTAGGGTCTGCAGTCGAACCTACCTCTTTGGTTGGCCTGTTGAGGCTAATTGACAATTGTCACAAGTGTTATATCCAAACTCACCACCAAGTAGCCCTCATTCTCATTTTTCTGTATTCGCACCATGTACATATGCAAGGAATCAAAACAACTTCAATGATCATTTGCCTATCATTAAATGTCTACAAGTTACTGTCACAGTTAAATTATTTGTCAACTTAATGACGTTATTTCTTTGATGTATTACAACGCCTGTATACCCTGAGTTAATTTTTCTTCTTTTTTGGTTCATAATTTTAAATTTTGCCTTGTTGAAATGTGTAAAATTCCATAGGCCTACAGTCGGGCAAAGCAATAGATTTCATGTCAAAAATAAAACCTCTTGCCAAACAGTACAAGTTGCAATGCAGCTACATACTATAGAGTGTGTTCATGGCGGCCATGTTGGAGGAGCAAAACAATAAAAACTATTTGCATAAAAATAAAACTTTTTTCCCAATGGAAAGGAATTCTATTGTTTTTCTCCTCCAGCATGGCTGCTGCGAACACACTCTATTGTGTGGATATTATTTGACTGGTGAGCAAGGAGCATGCACAGAAAATTTGTGAATTGCCATAAATATTAAGCTAAATAGTGTTTCGAATCGCTTGGCAAATAAATATTGAATACTCCTAGGAGGTGTGAATAAGCCTTCTTTTTTTTTCAGAACTGCTCCTGGTAACTTGGCATCTTGATGCAACAAAACAAACAATAAAGAGTGTACAAGAAAATCTTATTGACTTTGGTTATGATAATTGCCAAAAAGTCGTCTTTTTCAAATTACTTTGCCAACGTTTTTGTTTTATCTTGTAAGTGTCAACAACCTTAACAATGGATAAAACTTTACCCTTAAGTCCCTGCTATGAAAATGCATATTCTCCTTACTGCTCTCCATACATTTCTTTTGCAACTAGGAAGGCGAATTTTGTCTAAATATCAGGACATCTTATCCTTCATGATCACTTTTTTATTCTCATCACTTAACATATTTGAACAAGTTGAGATGATGATATTGGGACTTATTCTCAGGACTATTTGTTACTCAACTGATTATAGTGATGTTATGCGGTCAAACTTTTGAAAAGTTCCATCCAACCAGAAGTGGATTTTCAGCTAGGTGAAGTCATGCGTGGAGTTTTGTTTTGTTTTGTTTACAAAAGGATTCTTTATGGGGAAAAACTAACTTCAGCCTGTTTGGACTCTCACTAGGATCAGTTATCTCTGATTAAAATATGAGAGCAAAACAAAACAAACAGAATTTTCGGCTTGTGCCACCACGAGGTTGATAACAGTGGAAACCCTTTTTAAGTATTTGTTCGTAGAGCGTTGCTGGAAAGGGATCCTTGGTGAACGAACCACTTTACTCATCACTGGCAGAGGTTCAGTTGTAAACTAAATGTCGGTTGGGTGTAAACACAGTGTATACTGTGCGTAGGTTCTGGGCGCCTTGGGAAGGTAAAAAAAATCAGTTTTTAGGGACAGTGTGTGAGGTGTTTAAGGAAACATTGTCTTTAAATTGCAGTAGATGCGTGGGATTTTGTATGTATTGTACGTCATTCCAAATTATCCGATTTTGACAGTGGCTATGTCTTTTGAAAGATATTCCTCCATGTTTAATACGTCTAAATGCAGAGGACAGATTCTGGCTGTAGCAACTGTGAACAAAATTTTAAAAATTTGACAATCCCTTCTTGTGAAAATTTTCCTTGAAAATTTTAAGTGACAGAAAAAAATGACCATTTATCAAAGCCATACTGTTTGTAACAGTGTAATTTGCAGTCTGTTGAGTGATGTAACTGATTGCCATAAAAACGAAGTCCGTCAAATTCAAGCAGAGTCGCAGAATTTCAAAAATGACTAAAATCCTATACATTTACTGTCATTTAACGCATCTTTGTCCCCCTACCGAGAAAGCGTCAGAAACCTTGACGAACTCTGTTTGGAAGTTTGCATTAAGCCATTCGTGTATTATAATTATGACTGATAAGGGTACAATTCAAAGAGCTAATGAGCGAGTAATATACATTTCCGCAGAAAAATCCACCATTTGGTTGATGGGAGGATAACAGTGAATACAATGTCCAATAATTTTTGTCAAAATAAAAATTTTCCATTTGTTCTTAGCTGGGCTAGAAAGCGAGTAATTGCTTCTGCAATTTTCAGTGTATTTGATTATGCATAGAAAAATTTGGCAGAAATTTTCTAACATAGGATTTAAGTTTTTCCAATACGCTCTATTTTGTTTCTGTTCACCGTTTACAAAATGGCCGATTTTTCTGCAAAACGATCTTGTTAGAAGCTCTGAGCTCGCTTTTTGAGTTTTTTTTTTTAGTTGAAAGGCTTGGTGGAAAGAAGGGACACATGGTGGTCTTGATAAGTGTCAGAAAATGTCTCCAATTACAAAAAAATCAGTCGGAAAAAATTATTTCTCCAGAATTTAAAATTTTAAGTTTCAGTGCATGTGACGTTAAAACATGCAATTGAGAACATCTTGCCCATAGTCTGGGTTAACCAGAAACACTAAAAATAGGAAAACAAAATTAACAGGCCCTCAAGTTGAAACCAAAATCAATATTGTGGCATTGTTAGATGCCTCAAAACAAGGCTTAGCCAAAAAAAATGTCGAGAACTTCATGGTCCCAAAAACTTCATTTTTGACTAATTTTCGCCAAGCGTTTCACAGTTTTCTCATAGACTTTTATGGGAAAATTTCCCTTGCTTACAGTGTGAATTGTTTTAGTGTTTAACGTACGAGAAACGTGCATACAGTCAAAGCTCTCCTTCCGACCACTCTCGTAAGCGACCAGCTCTGGTTACGACCAGCATTGTGAAACCCCGTTTGACTTGTCACTTGTCGCTTAAACTCTGTAATGAAAAGCTCTCGTAAGCGACCGCTCCCGTAAGCGACCGCGACCACCTTTGTGAATTACCAACGGGCTTTTTCCTTTGTTTTTAAGTTCTCGTAAGCGGCCACTCGGTCAAAACTTTATAAAAACCACTCGGTTCTTGTTGAAATTTAGAGTAATACGTAACACAAATGCTAATCGGGTTTTCTGACTTGCGCCTACGCGGACCTCTTCTGTGATAGGCAATAAAATATTATTCAATATGATTACTACTAAACTATTAGTAATCATTAACATATCCCAAGCTTTACGCTCAAAGCTCGCTATAAGCGGCTACTCTCTATTGTTTCACATGTGGTCTCTTACGAGAGCTCATTCTCGTAGGCGACCAGCTCTGGTTGCGACCACTTTTCTGAATTCCCGAGGTGGTCGCTTACGAGAGCTTCGACTGTATTTGAATATCATTAAGGTGCTATTTCATTGGTATTTTTGTCCTGTGAAAATTGTGATTGAATCCAAACTAAGAACATTTTCTTTTACACAAAATGGTTTTAAAAAACGACAAGGGGGAGACATGAATTGAATTCTTGAAAGGAGAAAAAACAAAACAGTTTTGTAATTGTTTTGTGTTAGAAAGAAGGGAAAACTTGATAAAAAGGTGGCGAAATTTATCTCAAGTTTCCATCCTGACCATCCGTGGCCAAAGAGACTTATTTATAGTTTTAGTGCACTTATAGAGCACAGCAAAACTGAAACATTATTTTGGCTTTACTTTAATACAAATCTGTGTTTTGGCTTCTTAAATTTATGCTACAAATTGATGACATAAATCCTTTAGGCTTAGAGACATTGTAGTCAGAGGAAAACCCAAAACGCTAGTACTAGTTCTCTGAAAGTATAATAACGTGTTTTTGGCCGCGGATCGCTAGAATGAAAATGGATTGCAACTTGAAAACATTAGTCTGATGATTTCAGGTTTGTCGTACATTTCTTGGAAAAAATCGCAAGAAACTGAATATGATTTGTTCTTTCCTTGAGAAACCATTCGATTTCTTTCTCTTGCTGTTTCAAGAGCATATTCATGTATGAGAAAAGGTATGAATTTTAGAATATTTTCGCACAAAAACATGCAAATTACTGTGAAATAGCCCCTTGTTTGATCAAGTATAAGTTATTGTAAGGAGAAATTAGGTTTTTGTCGTAATCGGGACCTGAAAGTTTAAGTGGGGTTATCATTAACTACAGTAGGGGGCTAAAACCGGCTACTTTGATTTCGTAGTTGCCTGCTTCACACAAAAAATTACCATCGCAGCCGACAAAAAAACTCAGGCTTGAACGAGATTCAAACTCATGACCTCTGCGATAACGGTGCAGCGCTTTAACCAATTTGACTTCAATCTGGGATAAAAAGTGACAATTTGTAACAAAAATTCGATAATTGCGATACTTCAATAAGCGCGGTATTTTCTTATTTTGGTAGAGTATTTGGTAGTGTCGAAATCCCCGGCAGCCCGAAATTTTCGACAAAAATTTCCACGGAAAGGCTTATTCTAACGTTCTGAAAGTATTCGGTATTTGTTTCTAGTTAACGAGTTTTCCGAGCTTGTGCATACTAGAAAATCGCGATGTTTGCGACACTTAGAATTTTCCGTGGCCAGATAGGCACAAAATTTGGACGGAATTTCTCATTCAAACGTTCTGGGAGTATTCGAAGTGTGTTTAGAATTAACAAGCAATTCAACAGACCAATTTTCCGAGATTGTGCATACCAGAAAATCGTTATGTTCGACCTGCCAGACAGCATAATATCTCAATCAAACTTCCTGTGAGTATTCGAAGTTTGTTTAGAATTCCCAAGCCATTCCCAATTTGGTTTTGTAGTTTGCAAATTTTCCGAGCTTGAGCATGCTATTTTAGCCATTGAGCTAGCTATTTTATAGCTTGTTCATTCAAGTTCGAAAATTTTGCCAACTACAAATCCAAATTGGTCTTTTTAATCGCTTGGTAGTTCTAAACAAACTTTGAATACTAACAGGAAGTTTGAGTGAGAAATTCTGTCTAAACTCTGTGTTTCTGGCTGGTGAGTCTAGCTACAATTTTAATAATTCTAAGTCTGGCGAACAAAGCGGTTTTCTTTTATGCACAAGCTCGGAAAATTTGTCAACTACAAAACCAAATTGGTCTGAGGAATCGCTTGATAATTCTAAACAAACTTCGAATACTCCCAAAACGTTTGGAAGAGAAACTTCGTTTAAATTCTGTACGTTTCTGACTGGCCGATCTAGTGTTAAGTGTTGCAAACATCGCGATTTTCTAGTATGCACAAACTCGGAAAACTCTTCAACTAGAAAACCAAAATACTTTCTGGCGGGGTTGGTATTCTAAACAAATATCGTATACTTTCAGAACGTTAGGAAAAGCCTTCCTGTGGAAATCTTTCGAAAATTTCGGACTGCCAGGTATTTTAATACAGAAGTCTCGAAGCATCCGTACCCGGCTGCTGGGTATCTTGACACTGCCTTGATATTTGTATGTCTTGACTGTAGCGTTAGAATTGCAAATAAACGTTATTATCATCACAATTTACAGTGTATTTGCTGTTTCTAGTTTCTGGAATAAACCCGAGACGATTCAACTCATTAGCATATATGTAAATGAGCTAATTAGCACATATGTTAATTAGCTGATTTGCATATATGCAAATAAGCTCATTTACATATATGCTAATTACGTTATACCGTTTTCTCCGCCTGTATTTTAACCTAATTTACATATATGTAAATTATCTAATTTGCATATATGCTAATTAGCTGATTTGCATATTAGGACACACTTTCATTTAATTCACTTCAAAGACGTAACACTGCAAGTACTTTTTTACAGTTTTATTCACTTTTTAGACCAATAAAATAACACATTTTTCTTATTAGCCGGGTACGGATGTTTGAAGACTAAACACCCGGCAGTCCGAAATTACTGAAGGACTTCCACGGAAAGGCTTATTCTAACGTTCTGAAAGTATTCGATATTTGTTTAGAATTGACAAGCGATTAAGAAAAGTATTCTGGTGTTCTAGTTGACAAGTTTTCCGAGCTTGTGTGTACTAGAAAATCGCAATGTTTGCGGCACTTAGAATTATTTGTGGCTAGACCAGTCAGTCAGAAACGCACAAGCTAAACGGAATTTCTCATTCAAACGACTGAGAGTCTCTAAATTTGTTTAGAATAACCAAGCGATTCAAAAGAGCAATTTTCTTTTGAAGCAGGCATACTAGAAAATCGCTATGTTCGCGACACTGAATTATATGTGGCTAGACCCGCCAGTCAGAGACACAGAATTTGGACAGTATTTTTCATTCAAACGTCCTGGGAGTATTCAAAGTTTGTTTGGTTGTGTAGTTGCCAAACGTTCCGAGCTTGTGCACACTAGAAAACCGCTGTGTTCGCGACACTTGGAATTACCAATTTGCGGCTAGAGCCGCCAGTCAGAAACAGAATTTGGACCCAATTTCTCATTCAAACGTTCCAGGATTATTCGAAGTTTGTTTAGAATTACTAAGCGGTTCAAAAGACCAATTTGGCTTTGTAGTTGGCGAATTTTCAGAGCTGAAGCATGGTGTTTTAGCTCTAATTTGACAGCATGCTCAAGCTCGGAAAATTTGCCAACCACAAAACCAAATTGGTATTTTAATCGCTTGGTAATTCTAAACAAACTTCGAATATTCACAGGACGTTTAAATGAGAAATTTTGTCCAAATCTGTTTCTGACTGACGGGTCTAGCCACAAATTTAATAATTCATAGTGTCGCAAACATAACAGATTTCTACTATGCACAAGGTCAGACAATTTGTCAACTACAAAACCAAATTGGTCGGTTGAATCGCTTGTTAATTCTTAACAAACTTCAAATACTCCCAGGACGTTTGAATGAGATATTCCGTCCAAATTCTGTCCGTTTCTGACTGGCCGATCTAGCCACAAATAATTCTTAAGTGTCGCGAACAGAGCGATTTTCTAGTACGCACAAGTTCGGAAAATTCGCTAACTACAAAACCAAATTGGTCTTTTGAATCACTTGGTTATGCTAAACAGATTTCGAAGACTCACAGGTGGTTTGAATGAAAAATGCCGTTTAAATTCTGTTTCTGACTGACGTGTCTGGCCACAAATAATTCTAAGTGTCGCAAATATCGCAATTTTCTGGTATACAAAAAAGCTCAGAAAACTCGTCAACTACGTAACCAAAACACTTTTCCGAATCGCTTCGCAATTCTAAACAAATACCGAATAATTTCCGAATACTAGAATTATCCTTACCGTCGAAATCCTGACAGGTATTTAAAAGCGGCCTTGAAACATCCGTAACCGGCTGCCGAGTATCTAGACACTGCCTTTTTCGCAACCAAATGAACTTAACTTTTTAAGTGACTGCACAATTAAGCTAAGAAATAAGTAAATAATTACGCTCTAACTAAGAACATCTCGTACCCGTGTATCGCTCGTCAACAAAGTCACCCGTTTTAAGTCCCTTATTCCTTTTAACTGCATCACGAGTGGCAGATCTAAGTTTATGTAAGGAATTTCGTATTTGACATGTATAATCTAAAGGACATTCAAACGAACTGACAGATTTAAACCACTTTCATTAAAAGCAGTTCATCCACTGCTTTATCAAAATAGACTATGTAAGGAAAGTTGACGAAACCCTCCCGCCTGTTTGCCTCTGCATGTCATATAATGTAGATAAGAAATAATCCCAAATAAGAAATCTGTCACATACAAGTTGTATTTCAAAAACCCATAATCAACTAGTCATATGTTGTGTGCTAAGCACTAATCAACTCAGTCCACAAAATAGTTTCTCAATTGGAATTTTCAAAACAGTATGGCAGTCATTTAACTTGTCCAGAAAACAATGATTTTATGGTCTTGTTTGCGTAGCAGGATACAAACAAATGTGAGAAAGTTGATCTTGGGTTTTTTAACTTAGCCACAGAAAAATTTACGGAATAAGATGAGAATTCGATGCTTGTAGCGTCATATGCCAGGGGCACCCAATTTTTCCTTTTGGCAGAATATCTGTTTGGGAGACCTAAATTGCCTGAGGTATTCTGCATTAATAGCAATGAAAAACTAGCGTTTCTTTTGCAAAACATCACCTGATTCTAAAGAATCCAAACAGATCAATCTGTATTTTGTCAGACACAGAATTAGTGAAATACGCCTTTAAAAAAGCCCTTACATTTTAAGGATTTTGCTTAAACGTTATCGTTGGGTGCCGCCGCTTAGAGTCTAAAAGAAGGGTTGCAAGCTAGACTGTCACAAGTGAAGATTGCAGTGAAAGTACTTAATTTTCCCCAGAATTGCTTAATACGTACTAACGTAGTATATAGACAGACTTGTTTTCAGTAAGCTTATAATACTGCATATTTATGCCTTTTTCATAAAAAATATAATTTTCAAGAACTTGCCTACAGTTACAGGCACTATTTTCACTTATGTCCAGAGATGCAAGCAGTTGCCATTTTGGAGAATTTGACACGATTGCTATTTCGGAAAATTTGACATCATTGACATCATTGTCAATCCATCATTTTCAGATGTCTTTACCACCCCTGGTGGAATCTTGTGGAATCATTATTTTGTTAAATCCAGATCCACTGCATTGCTGAATTTCAAGATAAACTGATAACATTTCATCAAAATCACACTTTTATCAAATTTGATATTTTCTTCGGTTTCTTAGAAATGCCTCATTTCCACCCCGACAATTCCGTCGATGTTCTTGGTAAAATTTTGACAAATCTGCCATTTTTGCCAAAACTGCAGTTTTGAACAAATCCATCATTTTAAAAAATCTTTTTGGCGGGCCCCTATAGCATAGCTCGTTTGCAATTGACTTGAGGAATAATGTCCAAACTTCTCGTGTTTTTCCTAAATTGACAATAATTAACTCCGTAATTTTAGTTGGGTCTTCTGAGCCAACTCACCTGCAATAATCTGGTTGAGTTTCATCAGAACCCGTGCCAAATTTTGTCAAATCTGCCAAGTCATTTGGCCCAGTTCTCCATATTTGTCGAATCTGCTAATTTGTAACAAGATATTGAGTGCATTTCTGGACGAACAATTTTTGCAACAACTCAAGCCAACAATAATTACAATTGTTTTGAATATCTTCAAACAAATGGAATGAACCAACGGTGCTAATTTGTTCAGTTGCTAAGTTGCCAGGTAAAGTAAACATTAAAAAATTCCAAACCAAATATGCAGCATAGAGAAATGTAAAAGTACAAAAACAAATAATCTCACATGTCAAAAACACGCTGAACTAACAAAATTTAACAAATCCATCACTTATGACAGTCTTGGCACAGGTATACCATCTTCTATTTGTTTGGTAAACTGTGCTTTTAAATGACTCATACTGTGTCAGTTGTTAAAATTAGCTTAGGCCCTAGGAAAAATTTAAATAAAAGAAGTCCAAATATAAATGACATTAACACGATATTTTACTATGTTGCTCAGTGCTTTTTGTTAATCTGAGGTTTCCTTTAGCCGTTGTATTGGAAGTTTGACTCACTCAAAGAAAGGGGAAACAAAGAGAACCAATTTTTTTTTTTTTAGTTTGACACCCCACCCACCTCTTACAGTTGATCCACGTCACGCGTGAACGGAAACTCTAAAATTCAAAACAACGTGACGAGTCACGTTCTCCATATTTGGGCATTCGCCTTGTGTTTCCTGAGATTCAGAGAGGGATTTCGAAAATCGAAAGGAGATTTCGAATCTGTCACAGATTTTTCGAAATGTTCAGACCTGGTTATGTTAATGCCTTAGGCCGGAAGAACAGGCCATGTAGGCCTCTCCACAAGCAAACGAGAAGACGAATAATTGATCGTTATTTGACTGGAGAGGGACCGAAAGCGATCTCCACAGCAGCTCGTGCAACTCCTGGCGCTGTTTATTGTATCATTCGACATCATGAAACGTTCAGTACATGTGAGGCGTTCAGTCAAGGGGGACGAAGTTATCCTTCTAAACTAGACGACGTTGCATGTAGAATCTATTGAATTGTTCAAACTAGCGAAACCTAGGATATATGGATGGGAAAATCGCGAAAGATTGTTGAGCAGTAGGTTATGCAATAGACGAAGCACAGGTCACCAAAGCGTAATATGAGAGTTTGTATGGAGCTGAAATTCGATTGAAAATAATCGGCAGTTTTCCATGGAAAATACCTAAAATTCAAAATAGAGTTTGAAACATCTCACCTGTTGTGTGTTTGCTGTGTCTTTACCGCTTTTCCGAACTGCTAGAGGCCGTTTGGGGCGATATTCTGTTTAACGGTCGAAGCGACGTCTTGTCCCGTACTGGCTTAGCCTGCGTAGCAGGCGTAAACGGGGAAGGGGAAGGGGAGCGGGAGAAAAATGGGGTTCTGCGAGCAGTCCCCCATTTTTCTCCCGTGTCCTTGCTCCCCTTCCCCTTCCCTGTTTTCGCCTGCTACGCAGGCTAGTACTGGCTTTACTTTGACATGATGTCGCATCGACCGTTAAACAGAAAATCGCCCCAAACGACCTCCAGAAGCTCGGAAAAGTGGCAAAAACACAGCAAACACACAACAGGTAATGGTCTTCAAACTCTATTTCGCTTTTTAGGTATTTTGCACGGAAAACTGACCATTTACATTTTGGATCGAATTTCAGCTCCATACCAACAACTCACATTACGATTTGGTTAACTGTGGACGAAGCGTCGGCTTTGTCTTTAAAGGCTGGTTTTCACTAGCGACGGAGTCGGAGTCGGAGTCGTAAGCGGAGTCGTAAGAGCGCTTATGACCTAGTGAAAATCAGAAATCGGAGTCGTAAGCGGAGTCATAAGCTCGACGGAATCGGAGTCGGAAGAATCAGAACGTTTCCATTTTCTTCCGACTCCGCTTACGATTCCGTCGCTTACGATCTAGTGAAAACCAGATTGTCGGAGTCGGAAGCAGAAGCGGAAGGATAAACCAATCACAGTGCTCGTTCCCACGCTTTGTGATTGGTTTAGTTCTTGCGCTTCTGCTTACGACTCCGACAATTTGGTTTTCACTAGATCGTAAGCAACGGAAGCGTAAGCTCAATAGGAAACTCTGCTTACGACTCCGTCGTTTGATTTTCACCAGATCATAACGCTTTACGCTTATGATTACGACTCCGTCGCTAGTGAAAACCAGCCTTAATCAACCTCGCAACTAGGAAAAACTGTCATCAGTAATTGCTTGACACGGCAGATGTATCTTGGTTTTCGTCCACTTCCTTCAGAGCTACCGTTCTTACACAAGCGTTGAGCTCCAAGGTTTGTTCTCGTTCGGTTGAAACAGGAATCACGCGTCAGCAAAATAATTGACATAATTTCACCTCCTAGTCGTCTAAAACGTTTTTGATCCACTGACGAGAAGCGAACCCAGAAAATAACGCGGTCTATCGATAAAACAAAGATTTGTCCCGTCACAACCCCTTGCTTCTACAAAGATAGAAGCCATTTTCGGAAATTTCAATGAGATCTTCAATATTTCCCTTGTGATCTCCGTTACGTCACTGAAAGTAGCATGTTTATTTGAAGACTCGGATCACGTGTTGAGGTTTCCGTTCACCGGTGACGTGGATCAACTGTAAGAAATTCTGGTTTAGCTTCATACATTCCTCAAAAAATTTGGGCTTTTGAGCACCCCTTGCCTCAGAAATTACAATGACCATCCATGGAGTGGGTATGGATATTTTCTGGAACCACAATTTTGCTAAAAAAAAACCTGCATTTTTCTGTTTCATTTTCACAAAATTTAATTCCCAGCCATTGAAACGTTAGTCTCAAGTTAGGATTAGGCCAAATTTCAAATTTGCTTGCATATGAGCAACAAAATCAAGCCCAGACTTTTCAATTTTTTGACTTTCAAGTGAATTTTGCATTTTCTCCTCAATGAACACCATATATCTCTTAGTGTACAAGTTGGGAGAATTTGTTTCAACATCAAGACATTCCATCTTTGGTGATCATTCCCTTAATTCTCATGACCTCTATATTTGGTTATGGAGTGATATTCTTAGAAGAACTTAGATACTGGTCACTTATGTGAAGTTTAAAAAGTTAACATTTTAATTCAAGAGCTTGTATTTAATGTCCTTGCCCCAACCACCCAAGAAAATTGGTCCATGACTTTAGAAACTCTTATCTGGGGTTCAAGAGCTAAGAAACATTTGTAGAAGCCAAACAGAAAAAAAATTGGGGGAAATGTCCAGCCAAGTCTGAGTCAATTGGCTTGTCTCCAGTTTGAAAACCTTATTCGTCTTGTCTACTTCTGAGTGAGTCAAACTTCATGTTTGGCAAACTTTAACAAAACACGGAACAACAAAGTACAACATTGCATTAACATGCTTTAGTGTTTTGTTTTGTATTTTTAACCTGTTAAAACACATTGCAAACATTGCCTCTTCAAGAAAGGCTTATTCAGTGTCCATTTAAAAGCACAGTCCTCTGAACAAACAGAAGATGGTAAGCCTGTGGTCTTAAAAAAGACCCTTTGAGATACGTTTAGCCTAAACTGAAAGGCAACTGGGAAACAGCACAGTTCTGCTTTTCCAACTTACCCTCTAAAATAGCAAAAATAAACATTTTCTACTCAACATAAATTTCTAAATAACAAAAATAAAGGTAGTGTACAGTTGAATTTCCACAGCATGGGCTTTAAGTAACAGAGACAACAAAATAGGCAGTTATGTGGCCAAGAATTTTTAGAAGGATTTTAAGTGCCTATGACATTTTTTTTATTCATCACCCATTAATCCGCTGAATTGGGTCATATATCATCCCCGAGGTGACATGTGGACTAAAACATTTTCAAAATCATCAGCTTTTTGTCAAGTTATCAATTTTTTGGTGCATGTGCAGTTTTTAGATCGTTGCAGAGCTCACTTTCTTTTCTATAAAACCAGAACAGAAATTTCTTGATCAAATTAAAGCTCTACCACAAAATTAATAAGGAAACTTCAAGTGGTGTTTTTGTGGAATTCAGATGCTTTTCAGAGACAATTCAGGTGGAAATTGACACAAGATGGGCGACTGCTTTAAGAGTTGTTTTTAGCTTCCCAGATTGAAATGCATCATACTTTTTCACAGAATGAAGATAATGATTGAAGAAACTGATCTACGAGAAGTGAGTTATTAACAACTCGCGGCAGTGTTACACTTTTCCAAATTTCTTTCTCAGCTTATGTGCTCAAAGGATGATGTGGTACAACATTACGACAAGAATGTGTTGGCAAATTCTAATGAAACCACAGAGCAGACACTTCCCTAAGTCATTCTGAATGATTGGAGGCATTAAATTTCATCTGATAAAAGTTCACAGCTCGAGATTAATGGTAGGCAGCCTGCCAAACACTACAGTAAAAATTCAAGTTTCAACAATACCGGTAATTTTTGCACTTCTATAATCATTATTGGCCAGTTTGGCTATTGAAAAACAGAAGACAGTATTACAGCATTGTGTGTAATCAAACTATTTAAAGTGCACCTAACCCCAAAATATTTTTTACGCTAATATAAATCTTTGCACCTATTTTAAAAACATTTCGCCATTATTTGCAGTTTTTGACTTTTTTATGGGCTTCAAAACTTACGACAAACTAAGCACCATTTGTCGCACGAGTTAGAAGGGGCATGGGTCTATTCTTGATGTGACGTCACAAACTGCTTTGCATGCATGTTTACAAAGATTTAAGGAGATGCAAATCAGTTTGTGATGTCAAATCCAGAATAGACCCATGCCCTCACTAGCTCGGTCGTGTACCAGATGATGGCTAGATTTCGTAACTTTTACAGCCTATAAAAAGTCAAGACTGAGGGGGATTTCATAAAAAAAAAGGCGTAATGCTTTTCGAACAGGTGCAAAGAGTTATTTTAGCGAAAAAAATATTTTGGGGTTAGGTGCACTTCAAGGTTTTTAACAATACAAGATGAACAAAAACTAAATGATGAGGAAACAACAGAAGAAAGCTGAAGACATTTTACCAACAGGTTTGAGATCACCGAATCTTAATTCTATCTGCTTTGAATGACACTACAGCCTCTTATTTTTTCCCAAAACAAACTTTGATTATGGTTTTATGTTCATGACAATAATAACTAGTGAAAATTTATTTTCGCCACCAAAACCCAACAATTCACACTACCTACTGGGCCAGTAAGCTCAAAAGTTTGTTTAAGTTGCCTGTTTAAGTTGTTTGACCCTTTCACTGCCAGAGTTAGTTATAAAGACATTTATGGTGCTTCTAACTTTTGATTCTGTGGACGATTTTCTATGGTGTGACCATTCAAATGAAACCTCTTCAGCAGTACTTTCATGTGGTACTATTTATTTTTTAAAAATGTTCTTCAAAATGAAATTTGGGATTTGCCTTGAATTTTGATGTTACGAACTCTTGGGAGTAGAAGGGTTAATTTTGAGGCACGCATTGCATGAGGTGGGAAAACCAGTTACAGCAAGTGTAAGAGTGAAAGAACAAACCCCAAACATTAAAGCAAAAAATGGATTTGGCACTGAAGGGATGGAAAATTTGGTGCTTTGAAGGACATAAGAAAGTCAAAGTAAAACCAAAAATAATAATTTGTGTCTCATAAGAAAATGAAAATGGCAATTTCTGCAATTATTAGTACTTTGGTCAGATGGACATGAGTTCACTTGTTCCTAACATGCACCCAGTGTCTGTGTTTTCTGCCATCAAAACAATTGGCCTAAGAATGGAAAAAAGCTGCAAAAGGTACCACTCCTATGACCAATTTGGTGTGTACTTCGAAAAGTTACCACTTACCAAGATCAAATTTGGTATTAAGGACGGTGCCTCCTTTTGTCACTGTGCATACGTTCTGCGCATCTTGGGATATTCGGGTTTCTTAAGGAATTTGCCTACCAATACAACAATATTTTTGCGCGACTTATGACTATGTGGAAGAAGCAGATCTTAGTAAGGACTATCAGAATTCAAAAAGAAAATTGTGGGTAACCACGCATTTTTCAAAGATAATTGAGCCTAAATTTGGAAAGAAATTGCCATACATTCTTTGTATTTTAACGCTTTTTTAGAATTATAGTTGCTTAATTATCTCTGAAAAATCCATGGTAACCCCCACTTTTCCTTTTGGATTCCAATAACCCTTGCTAAGATCTACTTTTTCCCCATAGTCATAACCTTTGCAAAAATACATCTGTATTAGGTGGTACCATCCTTAAAGAGGTTGTATATGCAATTTGAACTTATTTCCAAACTAATCTTGTCAAGCGCTAAGCAATAACTCAGTACCTTTCGCTTCACATATAGTTCTCAAGCTCATTAATAATTCATAAAGAGAAAACAAAGGAAATCACTACCATGACGGTGGTTTGGATACCGGATCTTAATTAGCATACAAATTTACGAACTTTTGTTTTGAATTTCCCCAAGAATTATGAATGGTTTGAGAAGCCATATCAAAAACTCGAAAGAGTGTTTCATCAGGTACCCATACACCTCAAAGTCAGTTAAAAAACTCCTGATGAAACACTCTTTCTCGTGTTTGATATATTACATCCAACTCGGTATACACTGAGTTATTTATTTCCACACAAATATTGAATGACATTCCCTTGGTCAAACTAAACAACCTATAATTTCAGTATCTCTGCGGTGTGCAATTGAAGGGCCCGGTGGAAAAAGGGCGTAAGTGATGATTTGAGGTTAAAATCGAAATTGCTCCTATTTAGCTGAACATTGGCACACAGGCTGGTTTTCATGTGAGGAACACTGTTGCGCACTTATTTCTTGACCTGAGATCTAAAATTTGAAGAATTAGCGTACTACTTTTGCGTGAAAAGTTTTGTTGAACTGAACTCGCTCAAGTGCGTCTTTTGTTCTCTGCCTGAACTAAAACAAAGGAATTCAACCTAGAATCGGCAGTCCCGTTGTTTTCTTTCTGTCAGTTTTAAGCAAAAGTAATACGCTAATTCTTCAAATTGAAGCTCTCAGGTCAAGAAATAATTGCACAACAATGTTCCTTACAGGAAAACCAGCCTGTGTGCCAACATTCAGCTAAATAGCAGCAATTAAGATTTTCAACCTGCAATCATCACTTACGCCCTTTTTCCGCCGGGCCCTTCAATTGTTCCTGCTTCCTTACTCACATTTTTAGCTTGGCCTTTCTCCTGAGTTAAGAAAACTTTTGTCATTTCTTTCATCAATGGTAATTTAACATATTTGCAGGTGCCTCCATTATGGGAAAATTCAACTGTACATCACAGTCTTCACTTAAATTGAACAGCTCAGAGCAAAAAGGTGGAGGTGATGATTTGGGACTTGAAATTCACATTGCTCCAATTTAGCTCAACTTTGGCAACTTTGTCACAAAATTTATATTTTAGTTGATCCAAAAATTTCAATTTGAAGAATTTTTAAACTAACTTATTAGTTTTTCTCAAAAATTGAAACTGCTCTTGAAAATGAAGTATTATAATATTATGATTTCTTCTGTTCTCTGTTTAAATCACAGCAAAAGAAATCAACCAATCACTGGGTTTCAATTACATTTGCCTCCGTGGTGAGGAAAAGTAGGCTAAGTCTAAAAAATAAATGCAGAGCTATAAAATGTTTCTTACATGATAACCAATCTTTATGTCAACGTACATTGCAAAGCTAAATTGGAGCCACACGGACTTGAAGTCCAAATCTTCACCTCTGCCTTGTTTCAACAAAGCCCTTCAATTGTACAATACCTACTCAAACCAGGTTTAAATACTAAAATCAATGGTGTGAGCAGAATATGTCATTAGAAAAATCCATAATTAAATACAAAACAACAAGATTTTAAGACAACATACTTTTTGAAGATAAACTTTCCATTGCTCTTCTTCTATTCAGTTGGCTGCTTGGGCCTGAAACAAAATGCAAAGTATTCAAGATTCTTTCTTTGCCTCTATGCTCACGTGCCAGATACACTCGGGCAAAGTCACCCCCCCCCCCCCACTGTGGTACAAGGGGGGGTCGATGGAGCCCCTCCCCCTTAGGTTTTTGCTGTTACAACATTTCAAAAAGATTTTCCCTTTAGTGGAAAGCCTGTAATCTGTAATGTACTCTACATGATGAGGTACAAAATAATATTATCATGGGTAGTGACACTGCTGGGGGCCAGATGTGTCATTCAAGATCACGTTATACTGGATTTTATCCAAAATTACAAATTATCAAAAAACAACAGAAATTGAAAATTCTTTATGTTAGACATGCAGAATAGTATGACATAACACACTTTGCTACTTTTTGTCAACATTTTGTGCTTTTTTCACCCCAAAAACGTGCAAAACAGCCATTTTTGTTCAAAAATGGTTTTACCACCTACTACTTATAATGATCTTGTAACCATAGCAATCGATTCTCACAAAGCTTGCGTCAAAATGTGACTAGGGGATATGCATACAGCTACTGAAAAAAGCACGTGCAGAAAAGAACGTGTCTTGAAAAAAATGCCTTATTGGGGGTGGGGGTAGCATCCACCCCACCTTGTACGTCCGAAGGTTGAGTAACCTATTCTTTCCAGTGCAAGACAACAAGTAATAAAAGCTACGTTTCCGAACTTTAACAGTCCATGGAATAGAAAACCAAGGAAAAAGCTGCAATGAGTTATATCTCTTTTTTCTGTTCTTTTTTCCCCTTTTTTAGTCTCTTTGCAGAAAGCCTTAGTCAATGGAATGTGTTGAATTATATTAATTAGCAACAAAATGGTGGTTAGTTGCACTTTAAAATTTAATAGCAGTTTTATGGACAAAAACGGACCAGTATCCTGATAGAAAATCTCTTAAAATCAGCATTTAGCAACTCTTCTCAAACAAGGCCGTAATATTTACAAGAAAAAATTACAAAACAGAATCACCAAAATCTGTGTTTAACTTCAAGACCGGAAAGCCTGACTCTGCGCACATAATTTTCTTTGTTTACACTTGATGACTTATTAATAAGCTTGACAAGTTTATACATTATGTTGATGGTAAACATGCATGCAGTACACCCATGCAATACAGTATTTGTGTCAGCGTTGTGTATGTATTCTAGGACCGATTTAGAGGGTATACTTTGTGCTTATGACTGTTGTATGCAACTTTTGAAGCGTGCACTGCTCGTGTCAGGCAAGGATCCTAGACAACTCATCATTCTAACATTTTGATTGTGGCTACAATTGTTGTAGGGTTTTAAAACAATCCTTTTCAAACAATTTTTGTGTTCCTTTTTTGTGCAACTGTTGTGAAGATGTCATATGCCTGATTAAGACAACATGATTCATGTTGCAGACATGACATGAGCAACCCACATACAACAATTATTGTACGCAAAAACCATACTGTGTAAATCAGCCCTTAGATGTACATGTATACACACTCAGTGATCTTACCAGCTCTACATAATATTTGCATATCCTAATGGTGCCCTGTGAACTTTAAACTTGGCATCTACATGACTGTACTATTAGGCGAATCTGCTGGTGCAAAAAGTAATGCCTAAAGGTTAACATTCTCACTCAAGGAGGCTCCAGATGGCACAAGCTGTCACTACATGCTCAATATATTAAATACTTTGTAAGAAAACAGGACACCACAGGAGTATTGAAGTAAATGTGCAGCATTTTTTGACCAATTTTTTTTGTGGAGTTTTTGATCGAGCTCGACGTTACCTCGACTGGTTGGGTTGTGTTGCGTTTGTTGTCTGCTTCCTACTGCGTTGTGTTGTGCTGTGTTGTGATATATTTGTGCGCAGAGGTCGGCAGTCGAATACCGACATTTGATTTCAGGTACAAGAAGCTCAAAATATTGCCGTTTATGGTGACAAATGTTGGGAAAGATGGAACTTTTCAGACGTATAGTTGTTTTTTGACTATTGATTAATTCAGGTTTGAGGAAATTGTGAGTGGAGGTGGCGCATTTCAAGAAATATCGATCATTTAAATGCTTGGTGCGGGTGAATTGTGTATCACCTTTCATAATTATAATACTTATAACATAGAGGGCAAAATTACTGAATGCTGATTGGTTGAGACAGAGGACATTTTTTCTTAATTTTCTTTCGGACGAGGGCAAAATTACTAATTCCTGATTGGCCAAACGCCAAAACTACTCGCATTTGATTGGCTGAGCACGAAAGCGTGCCATTTGCATTTTGTAGGCGTCTTGAAACGAAAAACGGATTTTGAGTTGTTCAACACAAGGATCGCTTCAAAGTTTGACTTTTAACTGGGTTGTTTGGTAAAAATGGTATGAAAATCGGCTGTTAGCTTGAAGAGAAATTCCAAAAGGTGAACTATATTTGTTGCGGGAAACAGCAAATGGTCATTTGTTTTGAAACCACTGAAAACTTTGGAGCGACGTGGTCGATAATTTTTCCAGCTAAAGGAAGCTTTGCAACTCAGGTGAATAAAATTTACTTGGTTTGAGTTTTAAGTGTGTTTTGTCAATGAACTAGAATTGTATTTATCTCTTAAGATTTACATAATGGTCAGTCTTTCTTGTTCTGTGCGCTGAGCAACAGTTAAACTGCTTGTGTGGTGAAAGTTTACGAGCGGGTACTTTTATTCTGAGGACCAGCTGATTGTGTTTCAACGTGCATTATTTTCAAAGTTTTCACAAATTGCCCTCGTCGCTGCGCGACTCAGGCGATTTTGTGGAAACTTTGAAAATACGCGTGAAAATTTATCCTTAATTCTACTCGGCCTCATGCGATTACATATACTAATTAGCAGCAAAAATAAGAAAGACGGTTATTCTCGCTCCGAGAGCGAATTTTTGCCCTAGATAGCAAGTACGTAAGATATAAACAAAGAAACACTGTTTATTTCATAAAATTTTACTAATTTGCAGTCATAACTCGAGCTTCGGCTACCTGTGCTATAACGTGGACTTCACCGATATGCATCGAGCGCGTGAAGAAAATTATCGCGCGCTATACACGAACGCAACGTTTCATCCGTTATCTCCGCAAGGTAATCATTGTTTTTGTCCTTTATAAGAAAATACGAGCGACTAAATTGGAGCAAGACTACGTGCCTAAGTTTTTCAACAGTCGCATCCACAATCAACCGAATACAAAATGGCGAACAACTTCTAATTCCATCGTAATTTTGCATACACTACATTCAACGCCATCTAAGAAAATACGCGTCTTTATACTACTGCTGAGACAAACTGACACGTGCTTACCTTTCATATAAAAGTCCTTGAGAGTAAAACCATCATTTCCCGGGAAGGCGCGGTGCACGTCTGTGGAGGATGAAGTCGTCCATCGATTGATGATCCACACACTTTCCTGCAAATTGGAAGAATAATAAGCCATATCATTCAACGTTAAGTAGTAAATAACCTTAAGTACATAGAAAACTAAAATACAAGACCACAAACCTTCCCAACGAAGCAAAAATCACTCCAAAAACAAACATCCCTGTACCTTGCCTTCGCGCTTCCTTCGTGCGCCATCTTTGATTCTATAGTTCGTTCCCAGGCCCCACAAACCGTAGTGCATGCGCAACCTCGTCCCCAGGGTCTTCTCCTCGTTCAAAATGGCGGTCGGAGAAACCCCTGGCCAAGGCTGCCAAAGTGACTCCAAAAGTTCGTTAGAATTTCGTTATGCAAACACGATGAAATGTCTTCGTTTTGTTTGAATAACGGTTTCTGATTGCAGAAAACAATCAGGGCCGCCAGACGCTGGAAACAACCTCCGAAAAAGCCATTATATCACTTGTCACGTGACAAAATACTTCACGATTCGTGGAGTATTTCAGCAACCTTGGCCAGGGGTTTCTGCGACCGCCATTTTGAACGAGGAGAAGGCCCTGGGGACGAGGTTGATGCATGCGCGCACGCGAAAACTAAATCTTCACTGGTGAAAATGACCGTAGAAGCTGCGGCTTCTTACATGTCGTAAGGGACGGACCATTAGAAAAGTGATTGGGGGGGGGGGGGGTGGGGAAAAAACAAAAAAAAATTCATGCAAGGGAAAATGTCCGAAAAAAAAATTCATGCAAGGGAAAATGTCCGAAAAAAAATTTCGTGCACAAGATGGGCCTCATTTTGATATGAAACCATAATTTGTTCTGCCAAAGTGCTCAAGTAGTGTCTCCAGTGTTTAAAAAATTGGAAATTTTCTGGGGCTCTGCCAGGATGCTATAAAATATTGTTTTCAGAATTAATATTTCTTTTGTTGGGAGGGGGATACCTTCGCCTGGAACAATTTTTTGTTGTTTTTATAGTCATAGTCATACAGTTCAACCCCGTTATTTTGAACCGTCGGGGGAAACAAAAACAGTTTGAAGTAGCGGGAGTTCAAAATAACCGATAGTAAATGACTGAAGGGCAAATCCAAGCCAAAGGGAAATTGGTATAAGTTGGGAGTAGCAAGGAGCGACAGGCCTGCACGACTTCTAACAATGCCGGAAACATTTAGATAATGTAGCCTCTTAATATTTTTGCACTGACAAGTATGTGATTTTTATGAAAGGATATGAACAGTGGCTCGTAAGATTTGTCGTTGCAATGACTGTCTTGGTTTTATAAAGTGCCATTAACTGATTAAAACGTGTTTGAGCCTTGGCACCGTTTGTTGACATTGAGTTCAGTCAAATGTCTAACAATTAGCCTCTTTCGAAACTGTGAGTTTCGTGTCCATGGAGCTTGATGTGTTTCCTCCTTTTGTAAGCAAGTCTTTCGACTGCCGATTTGTACAGGCAAGACCATGGTTTCGACTCTCACATGGGTCTCATCAGTTGCCGGGATTGGCTTTGCGAGTTGCTCTTATGCAACCTCATGTACGTTTTGAGAATGGCAAGGCATTCTGTTTGGCAAACGTTTCCCGTTGTGTATTTATACCCACTGTATGGATAAAAAATCCAGGATTTCTATTGGTTAATCAAAGGTGGCCAACTGTCAAATGTGGTTTTCGATCCTTATCCGTTTGAAGCTTACGTGTGTTTGTATATGTTGCGTTTTTGACATTTTAGCACTCTCCCACTGTGTCTACATCCTCAAAAAGCTGTTACATTAAATTATAACCCTTAACTTCCCAGCAAAGGGTTAGAAGGTACCTGTATGTATTTTATATCAAAAGTTTTAAAGGCAAATTTTTTTATTTATTTTTTTTTTTAATAGACTTTATTGCAAACAAAAAAAATACACAATAAAATACAGTGGAGTTAAAGTATTAGTAGTAGTTTAACAAAGTGCCATAACTAATTACGGATATGTAACTAAATAATTAAGTAAATAATATGGGAGCGAAGGCTGGGGAAAGCACAATCAAATCGTTTTAGACTATCTTGTTGATTTTCCATGTTCTTTCAAGTTTTGAGATACATTCTGCCCTGTCTAAATTCTTATTCAATGATTTGTTTGCATAAATATATTGCTTCACATGCTGTAGGAGCAATGAGATTTTTCTGAAAAGAAGTGAATTTGACACAGGTGATAACTGACAGAAGTTCAATAATATCTGAGCGACAGTGGGGTTGATGTTCGTGTGGTGTTGTGCATTAAACCAATTTAAAATGTCTTCATATAGTTTAAGAGAGGATGTGCATTCCATGAAGGTATGTTCAAGGGAGTCTGGTTCGTGACACTCCACGCATTCACTATTACTGACAATTCCATAGCGTTTAAGTTCTTTTTTGGTGATGAGAATACGGTGCAAAAGTTTGAATGAGAATTGCTTCAGCTTGTTATCTTTAGTTGTTTTGTATATATTATTTATACTTTTTTCCCAATTGTCTGCAATCACTTCATTTTTTTCTGACCATGTTTTTTTTGCGGTTGGTAACTTGTCTTTTTTTCTAGGAATAATTGGTAGTAGTCCTTGCATCGCATTTTGGGAAGGATTAACACTTTGTCTTTTGAAAGCTGAAACAAATAATCATCCTGTTTGGAAAGTCGTCGTGTAATGAGAGATTGCGAAGCCTCATTTCGTATATATACTGGTATTGCGGAGATGATTTGCTGATATCTCAAAAAATTGGTTTTCAGTTTGTATTTGTCGTTGAGTTCAGATAGCGAGAGGAAATTGCCGTTCTTGTTTAGAAGATCTTGGACAAAGTGAATATCTTTATCAAACCAAGCTTTCCAGTAGATAGATTTTCCTTCAATGGTTATGTCCTTATTATTCCACAGAATAAACGTTTTTTGGTGCATATCCTCGAAATTATTTTGCAAATCAGCGAAATAGTCTAGCAGCTCTCTATAGAAATTGGGTAATTTTTCGCTAAGTTTTTTCGTGTTGTAGTTGCATTTTAGAATGAAGGGAAGCCCACCAAGTTTGGTAAAGTAAGATTTTGGAATTGCTTTCCATGATTCCTCTGACCCGAGTAAGAATCTGCTGATCCAACTTAATCGTAACGCTTTTACCATTGTACCAAAGCATGGAAACTTTAAGCCTCCTTTTGACAGTGGCAGATAGAGCACCTCACGTTTGATCTTATCCTTTTTGTTTTTCCACAAAAACGCGAAAAGTTTACTTTGGACTTGCTGAATGATTGACTCCGGAACAGAGAGCATTGAGGCCGAGTAAATCAGCTGAGAAATTCCTAGCGACTTGGCAAGTAATGTTCTGCCATAAAGAGTCAGATCCCGAGATAGCCAGATGTTAAGTTTGATCTCCATTTTCTGGATCTTGAGACTAAAGTTGCTGTTGTTGTTTTTTACGTTGTCATATGAAAGATGTGTTCCCAAAAATTTAATTGGATCGCGTGGACATTCGAAATTTAAGATTTTTTGTTTATTTGCTTTGCTAGAGCCAATCCACATAGCCTTCGTTTTCCTTTGGTTTATTTCCAAGCCGGAGATAGCGCCAAATTCTTTGATTAATTCTAGGACCTGTTTAACTGACTCAACATCCTTAGCTATGATGGTCGTATCGTCCGCAAATTGGGAAATTTTCGCCTCTTTATTATTTGGAAGTTGGAAGCCCCTGCACAGTGCACTTTGTCTAATTTTGGTAGCAAGAAGTTCGGCTGCAATGACAAAAAGAAAGGGACTTAAGGGACACCCTTGGCGAACCCCCCGCGAGACTTTAAAGTAATTGGTCATGAAACCTGCATTTATTACTCCACTTTCGACATTTGAATAAAGAGTAGATATCCAGTTTCTAATTCTCGGACAAAAATTGAATAATTCTAAGGATTTATCTATAAACTTCCATTCTATGGAATCGAAAGCTTTCTTAAAGTCGAGAAATAGAAGAATGCTGGGGAGTTTATTGGTATCTGAGTATTCCATAATATCACATAATAGTCTTACATTTTGCCCAATGTATCTTCCTTTGATAAAACCGGACTGATCGGAGTGGATAATATTAGGTAGAATTGGTTCTATTCGTCTAGCAATTGTTTTAGTTAAGATTTTATAATCGACGTTGAGAAGGGTTATCGGGCGCCAATTTGACAGGTCGATCAAACAGGAGTCTTCTTTAGGGATCAATGTTATGACGCCCCTTCTTTGTGATACAGACAATTGACCATTGACAAAGGAGTTATAGGAGTTAAGTAGATGTTCCCCAAGTATGTCAAAAAAAGCTTCATAAAATTCTTTAGTAAGTCCATCGTCGCCCGGTGTTTTATTATTTTGAAAAGACTTAAGCGATGCTTTTAATTCTTCAATTGTGAGTGCTTTTTCTATCAAAGCGTTTTCCTCGTCGCTCACTTTTGGAATATCTAAGCCACTTACCAGGCCCGGCCAGGGGGGGTAGTGGAATACCAATATACCTCATTTCTTCCCCCTGGGATACCAATATACCTTAAAAATGCAAAAACGTTGATAACAAATACCTAAAATTATTGAAATACAGAATACCCTATACCTGGAAATTTTGGCACAAAATACCGAATACCTTGGTTAAAAACGCCCTAGATACCGTATACCCAAAACCCCTGGCCGGGCCTGACTTACAAAGTCCGAAAATAATTTATTCCACTCTCTTTCCAGTGTGGTATCGAGTTGCGATTGAAGGAGCTCGCTGAAATATATTTCTATTTCTTTGTTTATTTCTTTTATATCTGTGATTATTTCATCGCTTCTAGTCTTAAGCTGTAGAATAACTTTTTCCTCGTAGTTCCTTTTTTCAAGGTTAAAGAAATATCTTGTAGGTTTTTCACCCATTTCTACCCAACGGGATTTTGATCGAAAAATTGCTTCTTTGCCTTTTTTTTCGAAAATGTCTTCAAGTTCTTTTTTTCCTTCCTCGAACTCGTCCAAGGTTTGTTTACTTAGATCTAAATTATTGCATATCAGGTAGTCTAATTTTTGTAGCCTTTCTTGAATTGCCGATTCTCTATGCTTGAGTTCCTTTCTTTTGGATTTTGAGTAAATTATCGTTTTCGAACGAATTTCCATTTTTATTAGCTCCCATAAAAGCCGCTTTCTTTCAATATTCTTGTAATATTCCAAGGCTTCCTGTACACAGTCCTTGATAGTTGTTTTGTAGACCTCGTCATCCAGTAGTTGGTTGTTGAATTTCCAGTTCCCGGGACCTCGTTTAAATTCATCTTTAATCGAAATGCTGAGAAAAATTGCTTTGTGGTCAGGGGCATTCGAAATTCTGATTTCCACTTTATTGATGTTATTTTGAAAAGACTGTGCAACTAAGAAAAAATCGATTCTCGATTTTAGTTTAAGAGGTTTGGATTCGTAAGTAAAGGCTTTAGTTTTTGGATGTTTTAACCGGTAAGCATCAATGAGGCCTAGTTCTTCCATAAGATCTATGATCAAATTTCTGTAGCTAGTTTCTTTCCATGGTTGGCCGCCGCATTTATCTAAAGGGTATAATGTTACATTCCAATCACCTGTAATAATTAATTTTGCTATGTCCGTTGTGGACATTAAGATTTTGCTTAATGATAGGATGAATGCTTTTTGTTGACGACATTCATTCGGAGCATATATTGTTGTTATGCATATAATCTCATCTCCTACAGCAAACTCGGCAATTATGTATCTGCCATCCGAATCAGCACGTGAATTTGTTAAGGATAAAAGCGAATTAGGTTTCAATAGCATGCAAACCCCTCTGGAGTGTTGGCTACCGTGCGAAAAGACAACTTTACCGCCCCATTCAGCTTGCCAAATTTTTTCATCAAGTTCGTTTGAATACGTTTCCTGTAAACAATAGATATCAGCTTTTTGTCGCTTTAAATATGTAAATATAGCTCTACGTTTGATCTGATTGCGTAATCCCCGAACATTAAGTGAGAGAACTTTAACATTTTGGTAAACCATATCTAAATTAACAAAAGATTATTGTTGTGTTACACAATTACAATAGAAATCAAGCCAACTGGGATAATAACAGAAACAAAACAGAAACACATAAGCACAAACACGAGCGCAAAAAAAGGAAAAAAAAAAGTTACTGGGAGTCTTGAAAGTATTACTAGTCAACCAAAGGAAAAAATAAAATAAAGCAAATGAATACTTTCAAACTGGAAGGGAATCAGAAAGTGAAACCGAACCTCCCTTCCACTACCCCGTTAATTTTCCTGATAAGCACGAGCTTGTTTCCCGTTGATATTAACAAATTAATGCTGACGAAGTAAATCTTCAGAATTGAGCAGAATTGATGTAATTACAAATTATCGAGATCATGTACACTGAAGATCCTTGTAGGATTTCCCTGAGGCGAAGTTTTAACAAATATCTTACCATCCATTGACCAGAAACTATGAAGAAGACCATCTCTTTTCATTTTGTTGGCTTGTCCCATAACATAGCGTCTGTGATCTGTTAGGTTTTCGTTGATGAAAATACGGTCCTTTTCAGGAGGCACAGCAGGAGAATTTGGCTAGAATGAGCTACGTTTTTGAAAAGAATTGTTTTTAAATTAAGGAAATAACAGTGTATGTACTGTATGTTTTATAAATTAATCTTTCTGGACACCACTGTTTGTATCAAATCAGTTCATATGAATACGTCTTTTATAAAAAATCCATACATGCATATCAATAATATTATACAATTGTTCACTATAAATCGCTATTTACTTTTGAAACCTCCTTAAACTAAATTTTAAAGCGAACATTATTAAAAAGTGATTTGTAATAAAATAAACTTAAAAATGTAAAGTAACGTAACAGTACAAGCTATGTATTTAGTAAAACAAAGTTGCATTGTTTTTAATTAATTCAAAAGCAAATTGTGCATAAGGAAAATATTTTCTCAAAAAAAAAAAATTCATGCATAGGGCTGTAGCCAAAAAAAAAAAATTCTTGCACAGGAAATGGGCCCCCCAAAAAATCTGGCAGGCTAAAAATCCCCCCCCCCATCACTTTTCTAATGGTCCGTCCCTAAGTCCCGCTGATTTGAATGGAATAACGCAAGATTCAAAAAGTAACTCTTGTTTAGAAAGGCTTGCTTTCCGTTTTTGTGTGTTTTTTTTTTCTTCCATTTTAATGACCTGTTCAACCAGCTCTTCATTTGAACTATCTCCCCAAGAGCCCAAATTGAAACTTGGCCGTTCGATTCTTAGAACTCGCTTTAGCGGGAAAAATGTGTTGGGTTACATTTGACATCATTTATGGTCCATACTAATTCATAGCCCCTAGCCAAAAATTTGTAACATTCATGGTGTCTATGTGTACATGCTCATCCCCCTCTCAACGTTTTTCCAACGCGCGTGGAAAACCCCGGTAAATCCCCTTTTCGCTTAGAAACAAGGAATTTTTAATGAGTTTAAAACGGGCCTTCTTCAACTTCTGCCAAAGTACTTCATCTTTGCTTATTACAAAGTTTTTAGTGTTTGAATATTCATCGCCAATTCTGTCCGTAAGGGCAAGAGTTCCTTCACTGACACTACAACAAAATGTTCAGGCACTGGCACTTTTTAGGCTTTACCTCGGTGTGAGAACCTGTGAAACTCACAGGCGTACAACATAACAACAACTAACAAACAAAGAAATTCTTGTCAGGTTCTTAAACTGAGGTAAACCCACTTTTTAATGCGCATTCAAAAGCCAAAAGGACCCCCTTTCTACCCATGGAATATTGAAGCCACCTTTACGAAGCATCGAGAAAAATGCTCGCCACGGTTGTATGGGCAAGAGGGTAACCCTTCTTCCTGGATTTTCTCCCCGTGAGCACTCGCTGGTTCTTGGGTTGAGAATGTACGTATACGACTAAGGCAGGTTCGAACTCCGCCCTGCATGGAGTGTTTACAAGAGACTGGTATGAAAAATGCCCAGTGATGTTCCAAGTCAGATCAGCAGAGAAGAACCTGGGGACGAGGTTGACCGGCACGAGTTAACATCGGTTCTCACACAATTCTCTGCTTCTGATTTCACGAGACTGGTTTGAAAACTTATCTCAAAGGGTTTACTCTCAGACCAGTATGACGTGGTACCCGATTTCATGCTAAAACTACCCATACCAGCCGTCAACCTGAGCTGACATGGATTTTTCACTGACCAGTCTCACGTAATTAGGAACAAAGATTTGTATGGAAATCGATCTCAATTCCTGCCGGTCAGAGTTCGCATCGATCTCACGTAACGAGCACGTAAGACTAGCTCTAAGCCGCTCGTATTTTCCTAGGGAACGAAAAAACCTGTTTTCCTTGGGGAGAAAAGAGATCGTACGTGAGTTCGTGTGCAGTGCGCAACCGTGCACGATCCACACGCGGAATATTGCTTGTGTTGCGTGCGATGCAAATCAGTGATGTCTACGAACCATTCGCGCGTGGAACGCGAGATTCGCGCTGCACCTTCACAGATAAAATTTGGAGCAATTCTACCAACCACCCTTGTCACTTGATAAAGTAATGACAGAAAACACACACACACACACACCTACAAAGCACATCAGTTTCAAAATCGGTTTTAATTAAGACTACAAAAACAGGAGCGTAAGATTTTTACCGATTTAACAGAGACCATAAGTTAATATTTTATTAATGTAATGGGTATTTTGTAAGCTATAGCTGTACAAATAATGGGTATACATTTACTTTTTTCTACCCAATATACAAGTATTAATCGCAGTTTACTGTTTGTGAGTTCAGCGAAAATGTACAGCTCGCACAAGATAGTAGAAAACAATCCTTACTTCATTGTACGTATCATATAATAACCTTGGGAGAATCTGCTTCGAAATCACGGTCACATTTTGAAAACAGATGAGAATTTATCGATACTTCTGATCCTAGGTTGACCCCGCGAGAGAAAATTGAATTCAAAGTTATCCATACATTGAAAAGATGCTTCATGTCAGTTCAAAACAAAATGGCGCCCGTTCTTAGCATACTTTTACGCGATTTGACATTAATTTTCTCAAGAATGCTTGAGAGTTTAATCACGGGCTCACTTGTAGAAGTAAATTAAAGTGAGATGTTTCAAATAGTATTCAAAATGTTACCGTGCTATGAGCAGTTTTTTAGTGAATTATTTTTGTACTTATTGCTCGAACGTTGAGCGGAATCCGTCTTAAAAAGGGTAAAAGGTAGTTCACCACATGCACCTCAGAATTTCACATTGAAGTTCGATTAATAGTAAATTGATATGAATAGCATCAATTTACTTAGTTATAACTTTTAACTTTCCATTGAATTTTATTCTTAACGGGGAAAGTGGTTAACTAGATTAGTTCAAAATATGGCGACTAAAATTGCAACTTTGAATTTCAATATGCAACTGTATGAATTCCGTATTGGTAAAAATAGATTTTGACTTCTTAAAAACTGGCAATCAATTTTAAATTGGATTGTTTAAGGGTAGTCTCCCACGCAGCCGTTTTTAGTGGCCTCACGCAACGCTCCCCCCAGTGAGTGTTGCGTGACGCCACTAAAAACGGCTGCATGGGAGACTAGTTTAAGGGGTGTTCTTGAAAAACCCAAATCAACATCTTCCAATGTCAAATTATCGTTTCTCAACAAACACTGCTGCAAGACTGAAGCTTTTACAAATGTATCATTAGGTTTATTGCGACCTCCTTGAAAATGTCCGACGACATTATGGTTTGATGTTTGCAATAATGTCTGGAAATTAAAGGCATATTTCATGTGCATTTATGATTCAACATTTCTTCTTAAGAGGAATGCAAGTCTAATTGATTTGCTTAAAGTTCCCGAAGGTAGAGATAACGACCACTGACATTTTTATTGACTAACAGAATCAAATTGCAGTCAATTTTCCATTAGGAAAGAAGAAACGATAATGATGAACAGAATATGACATACGCTTACTTCTGCTACTCCATAATGAAAGGTTTGGATTAATTTCAAATAGAGGAGTTCATCTTAGAAAAGTGTTTATCTTAGCGAGAGAAAAAAGGTAAAGCAGTTAAGAACTGCAGACGGGTAGGACTAGCTACATGTGCCATATTAACAAGGTACCTGCCTTAAAGGGAAATGAAGTAACAGATTGAAGTACGACAGAGACCAACTCCGTGTTAACTCCGTGTTCACCCAAGATGTCCTTCTTGAAATGAAATGGTTATTGTATTTCAAATGATAGTAAGCGTGACGCTGCGATGAAATAGGAATGATAAACAACGAAAGAGTATTAAACTAGAGGTGAACTTACATTCAATTATCATTCTCATTTGTATTTCAGCTTTCACGAAAAAAACTTTCACAGTCGCAATAGCAAAGCATATTTCACTGTAATGTCCTACGCACTACTGCAACCTGGCAAACAGCCATAAGAACAGTGCTACTGTCATCTGTACTGATAAACAACATATATCATAACAGTATAAATTATAACTGGGGTTCATATCTCCCCAAATTAATAGTTTTAATTTAGCTCTGAACAGCTAAACTTAAGTAATGAAACATGGTTTCTCATTATTACTATTATAATACCTTTCTTTTACGTCATAATATACCATCAAAGGATTTTAGGGATAAAATATTTTTGTTCATATTTTACAGGTATGTGACTTGGCAGTTTAGCTTGCCCGGGGTCGCTTGGCTTCCGGCTCTGAAGACCCAGTCCCTGACGGCCGAGTACTGCTAGATGAGCTACTAGATGCAGTAGCCTGGGAACCGTCTGTAGAAAAAATATAAACTGCTCTTATTTTTTGTGTCAAACGAAATCTATTAGCAAAAAATAATTAAAACCCTTGGACTAGAGTAACCTCTTTTTAAAGGTACTCACTTAGAAATATTGCTATTTAAAAAGGTGTCTTTTTAAGGGAGTTGTCCACTAAGAGGAAATAACTGCCTGGGGAAGGTTTCCGCTGAATGGCTCCTGTGAATGGAAATGTACACGTACAAGACGAAGGTACCGTGTAAATACAGGAGCATAAATAACATTATCAAGTGACTGATTGATGGCAGTGTGCAGTAAACGGTCTTTTCCACATATAGACTACGAACAGTCTCTCTTTCCACTCAGGGATAGTCGAGGGAACGAAGGAGCAAGCGAGAGCGAAAATCACCCACGGCGTTGAAACGTGATGCGCGTGTCGAGCCGCTAGTGTAGTGAGCCACGCATGTCACGTTTCAAGGCGGCAGACTATTCAATACACTGGCGGCTCGACTGCGTGTCATGTTTCAACGCGGCAGACGATTCAACGCGGCAGGCAATTTCATACTCGCTCTTTTGTTCGTTTTCCTCGATCCCAAGAGCGGAAAGAGAGACTGCTCGTAGTCTATTTGGCATAATAAAAGAAAGATTCAAATTTTGGCATCTGACACCAATTTCTCAAACATTACTGACAATGGTTCTCAGAAACCTTGACAGGCTGTTTACAATTTCTGCTGCAGAAATGTTCCTGTGTCTTACACGATAACTGTGACTTACAATGTTTAAGAGACTGTAATTATCATTGACTTACATGCCAAGTCTGATTGCTCTGTAAGGAGGCTGCTGTCCACTGAATCCAGTCCCATGGACAATGCAGAACCAAGACCAACAAACTGGGAAAGAAAAACATTCAAACTCAATACTACGAAAAAGGTTGAAGCAACACCTTGGAAGACCAGGAAAACCCCAATAGTGACAAGCATCTAATTTCTCCTTACAATATCACTACTTCATCAAACATACAGGTCATGAGAATAAAGAAAATAATAACCAAAGATATAGAGGATATTACACGGCTGCGCAAAGATATTCATTTATTTTCAAGTAGTAAAACATGTTGTTTTTAACATGAGAAAAAAATCATATCTTCAAGCACCCATGTAATTTTCTTTGATTAATTAGGCAAGAGAGTTTTTGCACAAACAACAGTGTAAAAGAGTGAGATTACAACATCGATACCCTCACTAGTGAGGATATGGAAAATATGCCACTCAAGTCCCAGACATAGTTTCGTATGAACTTACAAAGTGCTCTATTTTCCACTAAAACACTCTTGTCAATATAACAAAGAGCAGTACTTTACAGTGGTGGTGTTATACCACACCATCGAAAGCGGCTCAATTCTTGAAAAATAACATTTTGCATTTTTTACCACCTTTTAACTTGCAAACTCTTAGTAGAAGTCCTGTTACTTCTTTTCAAATGCATTGATTCTCTCACCTCTGCCATGACAGCCATGGGTGATGCACCAATTGCTTTGGCAACTTTGTGTTCCACCAGATAAAACATGTACTCATCATACAGAAGCCTGATCAAATGGAACGAGCCAAAGCTGGCTGCACTACGCAGGGTCAGGTCACGGATTATCATGGAGCTATGAGGGACAAACACAAAGTAGAATACTGCAGGTTAGCATGGTTACTTTCTTTGAATGTAGACTGTGTAGGAGCAGAAACTGAGAGGAGTCAATTGGTCCAACCTGTTAGTGCTGGTATGACAAATTAAGGGCACCTTTTGGGGGACACATCTTTACTTAGAGCGTTCCAAAAAAGTTACGCACTGAATAGTCCTGTAGTGCCTTTTGCTAAAGCACTGAAATGTCCAAAGAGCCTACAAGAAGTTAGTGAAAATATTGATTTCCTTGTTCATTTCCAGAACAGATACAGTAAGCGCAAGATTTGCTGCTTCTCTTAGAATATGCAGAATAACCCAATAAAACACATCCTAAGCTCGCCATGGGCTAATTGCCCCCCCCCCCCCACCCCAAACCCACCACTCCAAGAAAAAGCCCTAAACAATCATACTTCACCAACTTATGAAAAATAGCCCTTTGTTAGGTTTCCCTAACAAATCCTTGGAACTCACATATACTTGTGGCATCTTGTTCCTTGGAAGTTGTTAAACAGCTGGGACACAAAATTTTATGATTGATTTTTTGGCTTCATACATCAACCTCAAAGTACAATTAACTGGCCATCCGTGGCCAACGAATTAGTATGGTGTCTGAACAAAAACTGGACCACCATTTTAAGGTTTTCAGTTCTGTAAATGTGACTTGGCTTGTTACAAACACGTGCAAAATCATCATGACACTGCCCCTTTAAGCAGTTAACAAAACGTTTTCAATTTATACCTGTAAAATGACCACTTAAGAAGAAACTGTCTAGCTGCCTTAGGAAACTCATCAGTGCCCTCATGTTGTTTCAGAACTTGATCCACAACGCCTTCCAACCAGCTAGCCCACTGCTCAAGAGAGTTCTAAAAAGCAGGAGCGAGAACAAATGAGGTAAGCAACAAGCATGGGGCACAGCACAGAAACTTCAGAGTTTGAAATCTTTTCTTCCAGCACCAAACATGTGTTACCTTGGATGTGTGAGCTGGGATGGTTTCTTTCTGGCAAACTATTAAGTTTGGGATTGGTACCAGTTACATGTGTGCACCTTTGGCACCTTTGATTGGTACCACTTACATGTGTGCAACTTGTTGCCAAAATTTACTAACACACCTTACCATGCAATACCAAACCTACCAAAAACTCTAGATCTGTAGTTACAGATAGCCCCATCTTAAAAGGTTGAGAGAAAGAATGAATGCCATAAACACACCTGTTGCTGAAGAGTAAGTTTAAAATCCTGCTCCAGTCGGTAAACAACGCCGTCATCGCATTGACACACCCAAGAGGCTTGTTCCTACAGAAGAGGCACACACTTAGTTTAGGACAGGAACTTCAAGAGTGGTTTTGTGGGGGTGGGGAGCAGGGGAACTGGGGGTCTAGGCTTCCCACTTCTCATACCCTCTAACCCTTTAAGACCTAACAGTGACAAAAATGAAATTTCTCTTTACAGTATCACCACTTGTTCAAACATTCAAGTGATGAGAATAAAGAAAGTGATCCCCAAGGAAAAGATGTTTTGATATTTAGACAAATCCTCCTTACTAGTTCCATAAGAAATGCATGGAGAACAGTCAGGAGAATATGCATTTTTATATCAGGGGTTAAACAGTTAATCCTGGTTCCCACCCCTTTTATGCTGGCTCCTGCCTCTTTGCACTTTACAATTACAAAATATTATGCACTGTTGTCTAAATTTTTCATATTTCTCCTGCTTCCCACCACCTTGGGAATCCTACTACCCCCTCCTTCCTGCCCCCAGTACACTTCCCCCCTGTCCCCCCCCCAGGTTTGAGGAAACAACAAAGTCGGCAATATATAGCCTAAGAGCTTCAAGCAAAAAAGCACTTTGAATGAGAGAAATTTGCGAGCTTATGTGACTGTGTTACATAGGTAAAGATTGGATGCTCGAATCAACATAATTGCAAAATCAATCAAAATGCTACTCTTACTTGCACATTAGCAAAGTCCACTCTGTTAAGATCAGCCAACATCTGACTGATCTGAGAGGAATTCTGAAGCACAGCACGTGCAGCTTGGGCCAAGTGGTTCAATGAGGTGTAGCGACGGAGAGTTTGTGCAAATGCACTGCAAGTGGACACCTGTTGCAAAACATAGAGAAGTATTAACAAAACAGACACCGACTGAGAATTCACAAGGGTAACAGATGTGCCTTAGAAGAACTACATGGATCAGTTCTTAAGGTTGCATTTTACTTGGAAACCTCAGCACCACTAGTTGCAATTGGTTTTTGTGAGACAAGTTACAAAAACTATTTTGGTTAGTGTTGAAAACCTTTTTAATTAACTGTGAAGATGCACAAATCAGATTTAAGATCTGTCTTCTCTAACACAAACTGAGGGCTTGCAGACTCATGATAAAATTCTACCACTATGGTGGAACTCACTTTAACATCAGCCATCTTCTTTGGGATTTGATCCAAGCTGTTCACCAGCCAACCTTCCAAACCTTTGGCAAAATTACGTACGGCCTGAGTCAAGGAAGCTGAAATTAAAACAAAAACTGGCATCAGATGACTTCTTTGCATTTGACTAACACTGTTGAGCTACTAGGTCCCATTTGTAGTCTGCTGTCATGAACTTCTTACTGGCAAAAACCTGCAAAAATGAGCTGAAATTTCCATTCTGAAGTGCTCTGTAAAGGACCAATCACTGCTTACATTGAAGTTAATCTCATTCCCACCACAAGTGTTGGTCTCGTGCAAATGTAATGTTTATGTTGTGGTTAAAATTTGTTTTCGGTTCAAAAGCTTTCAAAACAGTTTCTTTTCATTTTCCATTGTCTCAGATTCATTCACACAATCTCGAGCAAAGAAAAATACTGCTGATTTGAAAATTTTCAAACCAAAAATAAATTTAAACGAAAACAAATGCAATGCTCATTTCAAACAAAGCTTTATTAAAAATTCTTAACTTTGTTTGACGAAATTTAATATAAGCAACAGTGAGTCAAGGAAGGTTAAGGATAATAACCAACTACTCTCGTTGCATAGCCAGATCGCTGCTTTCACAGCCCAAGTTGTTTTTGTGTGACATTTTCACAGCGATGATTAGATGAACCCACAACGTACACTGAGAAATGGGAAACCATACCTGGAATTGGTCGCAAAACATCAGGGATGAGAATTTCCACCAGTGTTTGATAAAGGAGATGATCACAAGCCTTGACAAATGTCATGATTGGATCATATTCACACAACTGCAGCAGTTTGGATTGAGAAAGCCGGCTTTCATATTCTCCGTCATCACTGCAAACCAATACAAGATACAAATTATTGGTCGATCTCTTAGAAAGGTCTGATAGAAAGCTTTATAATAAGTTAGCAGGGACTCAGACCACCCATTATCTTCCATCTAACCGACTGTAAAGGATTCATCTCACATGCTTCGTAGAAAAACGTCTCACCTTCCTTTAGTTAACACTGAACGCTTTAAGAATTGTTTTGTAAATAGGCTATGTTTTAATTATAACTTAGCAGTATGATTGTAATATAGTATCTTTCTTTTTCCTTTATCATCTTAAATTCTTAAATGTGTATATTCCCCAGATATGAATTTTTAACTTGATGATGATTTGTAACTTTCAATAATTATGTCTTTTATCGATCGAACAAAGATGATGATGATGATGATAATGATGATTATGAGTTACTCTTGTTATGTTCTTCTGCAACATGAATTCAACTCTTGTTTTGACTAGGCTTGAAGAGACTCGATCAAAAGATTGCCTACCCTCCATCTCTGGGCTCCTCGTCTTCTGCTGATTTACCATCTGACGATGTGTGTCGCCAGAAAGTCTGCCACAAGGACTCAACCACAGTAAACTGCAGATTGACTACAACATCAAGGAAAGCCTACAGCACAAACAAAACAAAACCAATCTTACTTTAATCACCTGCAATGACTACAATCTAATCTAGTTTTAAAAACGTTCTTGGAAAAAGGAATATTTAACAATTATTCGCCGAAGACAAAGTAAATATTGGCAAATATTTACCAAGCCGAAAGTGAGGTAAATATTCACCAATATTTACTGAGCCTGAGGCGAATAATTGTTTTAGTATAATTTTGAGATGTGGACATCAGAAAGTAAAGAAAAACGGGCTAAAACTTCACAGACAACACACGAAAAAAGTAACTTAGCTTAGCAGCTGTGCCTTGAAATGTTATATTCACCAGGTAGTGTGGTGAATATAGCATTAAAATTATACTGATTGCTCTTATTCCTTCTTTTGAAATACTGAATCAGCATTTTTCCTAACCTGCAATATTTGTGCATCTCAGATGCACATTTTTCCCCAGAAGTGGTAATTTCTAAAGTGAATTCTTGTTGAAAATACTTGTGTACTAAAGTTTTGCAAGAATTTATGGTTGTGGGTCATAACAAAATTTCCCAAAATAGCAAAAATCAAAACACAAGAAAAATGTGTCACATGGTATCCTCACCTCACAATGCTCTCTGTACATGTCAACAAAAGTGTCAAGGTCATGATCTGTAATTCCGTCTGAAATAAACAACAGAGGTACATTTCAGTATGACTTCAAATGGGTTCTACATGAGGTCAGAAATTATACACAAAAAGTATTTTTGGTTCTCACTTTTACATCTGAGGATGAAATCCTACAGTGTGATTAGTCAAATGAAAACTGCTGTGCAGTACTTTTAACGTGGTGCCATTTATTTTGATGTTCAAGGTGGTTCTAACTTTTGAGTCGGTCGACGAAATCCTAAAGTGTGGCCATTTAAATGAAAGCTACTGAGCAGTACTTTCCAATGATGCTGTTTATTGTGCTGTACAAGGTGGTTCTAACTTTTGACTCTGTGGATGAAATCCTCAAGTGTGATCATTCAAGTGAAAGCTACTGAGCAGTACTTTCCGGTGGTACTGTTTATTATACTGTACAAGGTGGTTCTAACTTTAAAGTTTGTGGGTGAAATCCTTAAGTGTGACCACAGAAATCAAAGCTATTGAGCAAACTCTCCTGTGATGCTGTTAATTGCCTAAAGTCAAGATATCATTTTTAAAAAAAATTGTGCAATTTGTACTGTAAAATACAAAAATAGTTAACCTGGGAGAGGGCACCCCTTGAGGTCCAACTCTTCAAACTCTGGCAGCCCCTGTGTGACATCACCCAAGTACTGTTGATGCTGCTGCATCTGAGTCTGCTGCGCTTGCTGATCTGCCGACACTGTTGGTGACTGTGATGCTGAGTCACCTGTTTCTGCTGAGTCTGACCTTGGGGCTGGCTTCAGTCTGTGTTAAAAAAGCATAGCATACCCAAATTAAACAGCTATAAATTTTGTGGCTTTGAGAATTCACAAAAATCATGGAAAGATGACCAGTAAAATTTCCACAGACTTCGCCAAAATCCCAGCAAATGTATTTTTTTTTAATGAGGATGTAAAGATCTCTTCAAGTCAAGAGCCCCAACCAATCAGCCATACCAGATCCTTTTGTGCTTACCAATTTGGAACTGATGGCCTGTAGCTAACTTTAATGGTTGTGATCTTGCCTTAATCTTTGAGGAACTTTTTCTCAATAACAGTCAACTTAGTGACCAAAGCAGCAACTGGTTTGGTTGGGATCATATACAGTATCAATCAAAAGTTGTTAGACAGTCCCTCCCACCTTGAAACTCTATTCTCAAACATTTTGGTGCAGAACACATTTTGGCTGGTCGGGGCACAAACAGTGACCAGCAAGATCTCCAATATCTTCCAAGACATACAAGATTCTCTACCAGACCAATTCTTTTCCTGACCAGCTTTTGACTGCTGCAGAGGATTCAGGCTTTATAGCAACAAGAAATTACCTTTTCTGTGTTGAAGGTGACTGTCTCATGGCCACCTGGGATTCATCAGACAGGGCATTGAGTGGTGAACTTGGTTTGATACGAATCCCATAATAATGGTACTTGGAGTTACCCCTGTGAAATGAAAACAATAAAAGATAATAAGTAAGTCTCATGGCCCTCAAAATAAAAAAAAACAGTCAAATTAAGAAAAATAAAATAAAAACACTATGTACATCTGCAAATATAAAGCTAACTTACAATGAATGATAATAAATATAAAAACACCATATACATCCTCGAATATAAAACTAATTTCATAATGAATAATTGCGTAGGAATTTGATTATTTAAAATTGATTTAAGAAGTGAACGTTTGAAATGTTTCACACATTGGACTCCGTTTGAAGTCAACATTAAGCATAATTAAGTAATCATTCTTCTTTCAGTTCCAGAGCAGTCCGGAATTTTTTTTAACATATCCATGCAAATGAAACAACAAAAGCCGGATGATGTTGCCAAAGTCTCGCTCTTTTGACAAGGAGAGAAACAAAATTTTTTAAGGTGACCATAAATGAAGTTGTTATCCTGTACATTCTTATCCTTTTGACATTTGTGATTTAGTGTGTTTTGTTTGCAGCAGAAAATTTGCTACCCCCTAGATCTGAAGGGGCATGTACATGTGTATAAAGCTGATACAAATCGGTCATTTCAGTTTGCAAAGCAAAATTTGGAATATAGAGTTTTTGACCAATAAGACTATCAGCAAAGGACCGAAAGAAACCTATTCATTAAACATTTATCTTTACATTCATCACTCAATCCTTTCAGTTGGAATGCAAAATTAGAATAAAGAATTTTTGATCAACGATACCACTGGTAAAGGACCAAAATAAACACATTTTTGAAGTATAACTCAATCTGACCTTGTGCCTAATCGTCTCGTTCTCAGTCCCATGAACACAGATCTGATGAGCTTTCCAAAGCTTGCAGCATTCACAGCATCAAGCTTGTTTGCCTGGCAGTGCTGCAAGTAATGATTATACAGAGTGCTGCGTGGTAAACTCACTCCTTCTGCTGTCTCGTAGTTATCAACAAGCCATTGCACCTTCAGAAAAAATGAAAATGTCAGAACTTGGTTTGTACTTTTCCTCAAATGTTGCAAAGACATATATGCTAGGTGTGCTAGCATTGAATTTGAGGCTGACAAGTGCTTAACAATGGTGGCAACACTATGCGCATGCCACTCGCTGCTAAACAGGTAAAGCTTGTTGCTGTTAACTTAATGGTTTAAAATTTGCATTTAACCCTTTAGCCCCAACATCATAATACAAATTCTTCTTACTGGTCTCCATAGATTCTGTTGACAATTCATGTTTGGTAATCATTTGCCAAATTCTCATGATATGTATGTGTTCTAATACATTGATATGATGAGGAGAAATTTGGTGCTGATCACTATTGGCGCTTAAAGAGTTAACTGCAAGGAAATCGTTACTGAAAGCACACTAGTGTGGTCAAAGCCAAAGTTCACCCTTGAAGCCCTAAGCCCCGCTGAAAATGAAATTTCTCTTTACATGATCACTGCTTGTTTGAATATTCAAGTGACAAGAATAAAGGAAGTGATCACTGAGGATAGGATATCTTGATATTTAGACAAATTCTCCTTACTAGTTTCATAAGAAATGTATAGAGATCAGTAATGAGAATATGCATTTTCATATCAGGGCTTAAAGGGTTAACTTACTGTAGCAGGAGAGGCTCTGGTTGTGTGTGTTATTGGGTGTCTCTGTGCCTGCATTGTTGTCCCAGCAGGAGTAACTTGTAGGAACGTCTGTCCGCTTGTGACAGCTCCCGGTGTGGTTACAGCTGTGAAATTCTGTTGCTGCTGTGTTCCATCAAGATAAGGTGTTGTAGCTTGTTGTGCAAACATTGTACCATCATTATAGTGGTAGGCATTGCCCCTAAAAGATACAATGTATAAAAAATATGGCGTATGGAAAAATTAAGATGAGTGGTTTAGTATCAAAACAGGAGTAGCATTCGCTCAAAGAACAAAAAGTTAAATTCATTATTGCAGTATTGATTTCACCATTCATACCAACAAATATAATATTTGAAATGAAACTCAATCCAATAGCTTGATTTTGATCAGATTAATGCATGATCTCATGTGCAAGGCATGTGGGAATTTGGCAGGTTTTCTGAACTGCCTACCAATGGTTTTCTCTTCGCGATCAGCTTTCCAGTCCAGTTGCAATATTGATTTCATTGTTCATTTCAATAGTCCACTTTTCAAACAAAGAATGAAATGTTTGAAATGAAACTCAATCCAATAGCTTAATTTTGATTGGATCAGTGCATGATCTCATGCATGTTGGCAGGTGGGAATTTGGCAGGGTTCCTGAACTGCCTTTCAACTGTCATCTGGTTTTCTCTGCCCGATCAGCTTTTCCAGTCAAATCAGAACACAACAAAATGGTTGATTGCATTAAGATTAAACAAAAGAAAATTTTACAATGTATTTTTCCGTTAGTCATGCAAATTGGTAAACTTGTCAATTTTCTAAGTGCCTGTTGCACAAACTAATCCAAGCAAAATTTGAGATCGAATAATGAAATCAATAATGAAAACAATATCAAGATGACAACACATGGGGCCTTGGTAGCTCAGTTAGGCTAAATTTCCACAGCGAGAGGAGCCCAGGCTCACTTAGCCAGGGCACTGGCTGGTAATTGAGCCTGTAGCTCAGTTGGTTAGAGTAACACACTAGCAGCGTGAATGTCATGAGTTCAAATCCCATCCAAAGCCTCAAAATTTTTTCAGGCTTAATCACAATTTCTTTAATTGCATACATCACTGCTAAGATCAGTGATTTTCTTCATTTGAAATCAATATTGCAATAATCAATTCCCTTTTTATTCTTCAAGTCAACACTACTCTTGTTTTGACTGAAACCCCTTTAACTTGACGAAGTTTTCAACACAAGACATCAGCCCTACGGCATTATAACTATTTACGCTCTGACTAAGATGTTTGACGCCACGGTAGCTATATAACTAGTTTGAATGCACTTTTTTTTTGTCTCCTTCCTTTGATCCAAGGAAAGGGACATCTGCACTGTGGTCTCATTAAACTATTGTTTGGCTGAAATAATTACCCTCAACTACTAATATACCTAGTTTGGTTCTAAGCAGTGTAACTCATGTTGCTTTGCCTAACCACAGTAGAGTACCACAAGATTTTAAGCTGGGATAATGGGGATGGCAATCTACCAAAAACCGCCAACCTCATCACATGATAAGCATTTCAGTCAACTAGGGAGACATGTATTGTAGTTCTAACTTTTGAGCCTGTGGATAAATTGCTACGGTGTGACCATTCAAATGAAATCTCTTTGGTAGTAATTTTGCATGGTACTACTTGTTTTGCAGGATTTGAAAAAATGAAATTTAATGATTTTTTGGATTTTTCTTGAACTTTTACTTTGGCTACTACTAGGAGTAAAAGGGTAACGCAGTCAAAATATTGCGATCTTATGCAAGTACCTACATTGTGGGACTAAAATACAAATGGTGAGCTGCTGTATATTTTTAACAGCCAATTTTATTATTGTGTACAGACCCAAATTGTTCAAATAGATGTAAATTTGCCAGCTATGAACAGAAATGAAATCCCCTTTCACTGACAAAAAATCACTATCATTTTTGGAAGTTCAGTGCAGCTCCTAGTGACCTCCTGGTAAAATCACGACTGTGAATTATACCTGGCAAATCATTTTTCAAAGACCCCCCCCCCCCCCCCCATCTGCACACAACATTAAAATCAGCTGTAGTATCTGATATCTGCATTATGCTCATTCTAAAGTTTGAGCCATTAAGAAAATAAAACATAATTTGTGGATCTAATATTTCTCTTTATGTTAAAATTGTCTTACTAAGTTAAATAAGAGCAAGCACACTTGAAGACTTTGTCCACAGTCATAACAAACTGTGTCTCAGGAAAGTAATAAACAAGAGGCCTTCATGTGAATAGTCATACGAAGAAGATTTTAACATCCACAAACTCAAACATAAGAACCATCTTATGCAGCACAATAACCAGTCACACAGGAAAGCACCGCTCAGTAACTTTCACTTTGATGGTTACAATCCAAGGTTATGTCCACAGGCTCAAAAGTTAGAAGAACAGTTATAATTAGCCCATGACTCAAGATCTGACTCCAGGAGGGAGAATTTTAATCAAAATATAAAAGCATTCTCCAACAAAATATTAGACAATGAATCAACATGATGCCCTCCACTGCTGTATTCCTTTCATACAAAACTCAAAACAACTCAATTTAAACAGGTTTGCCACTAAACCACATGAAATTCTAAGCCTTGAAAAACTTTTAAAGAGATATGATTCTCAAAGAAAGAATTTACAGCATTAGGTCATAACTTAGAATGTCCCTACAAGAAGCATGTCATTTTCTGCACACAATATCAGAACAGAACAAAATATTAACCACTTTTAAATCACTGGCAAAGATTCATGAGGGTAATAGCAAAGAAAACAGAAAAGGAAAGAGGAGAAAAGCTTCCATAACTCACATATATGTTGAGACAGGCATCATGGGAGAAAGACTTGCCATAAAATGTTAAACCACTTCGATCAAAGCTGCTCTCTGCTAGCTTTGATCAACCTAGTCTACTGATCTCAGAAAATTGATTCTTCTTCCCATTGATTCATTCACAAAGGCTTCATGCGTTACCATGGAAAGAAGTGTGGTTCCTTGGTAAAAATGCTATATCTTGAATATTAATCCCACTTTGAAAAATAAACATGGCTCAATCAATGGGCAAAATTTCTAATTAATGCAAAAGTCGTTCCAACATCGTGTTGGGAAAAACAATATCCAAGAGTACTAGAAATTTCTATGGTGATTGTCACAGCAGAATCTCGAGATAATATTGATCAATTTTGCTCATTTTCTCCAACATATTCCACACTTACAGTATTTTTTTCAAATTTTTGCTCCAGGCAAAGCATAATTATCCAAATAAATACCTTCTAATGAAGTAAAATTTTGTGCTTATACCTCAAAGTTATTATAACAAACAGTCACTATTTCGTTTTACTCTGAAAGGTATCGAGGTTCCATACATGGTGATTAATTATAATAAATTAACATGTATGATAATATTACTTTGAATAATAATCTTGTTATTTTCCAATTTCGCTGAACTTTAGATGAACCTGGCTTATCAACGGGGGGAACTTTGTGCAGTGGACCCAGATTGTTTCATATTCCTACTACACTTGTAGTTTACCATAAGCATAAGGTCTAAAGAACAACAGAAAACATTCAATTCGATGATCAATTATTTCGATTCCATGTGTTTTCTCATTGATGAAACCAGGTGTTCACAACGTGTCGACAGGCAAACAAAGCAAGTATTCGGCTCTTAATCAAATAGGAATAGGGCCGCGAGCAGCCGAAAAGCATAGATAGGAAATATATAACATTGTTGACACGGTTTGGGGACGTCAGGAAAAACACTTACGTGGTCCCGTTCGAGTACATCGTATGATCCGATGGCGCTTCAACATAATGCACTTCAGCGGTTGGAAAACCTACGATGAAACGAAAATAAAACCTATGAGTGAATGTACTTCATTGTAAATCCCTAGAATTGTCTAGTAAAGTACTACTAAATATGTATCAACACAAGGGTAGAATGATGCAATTAAACGCGGAATCGATCGTGCACAGGTCCATCTTTTTGGGCCAAAATTAGCAACAACAATTGCATGAATCTGACACTGCAATATACCTTCTTTCGCTTGGAACTCGTCGCCTGAAATAACGTTAGCGGTGATGATCTGTGGTTGTATCGTCGCTTGAGGAGCTTGAATCTGCGACGGCTGGACTGTTAGAGTTACAGTATTCACCGGTAAACTAGTTTGGTGATGTGAGGGGGACACATTTTGTGAAGTCACTACAATTCCATGCGAGATAGCACCCGCAGCACTCGCGACCTGTTGTGAGAATTCTTGTGGGGTTGAAGCCACATTGCTTGTCGCGGCGGCTTGGGATTTCACCTCGCCAGAATCGAAGTTTTGCGCGACAAAACTTTGTTGAGGTTGTGTGGTCGCCATACGGCGATCTGAGAATCAAATCGAACAAAAAAGGTTTTTGTATTTGTATTTATGCACATGTCAACACGACTTTTGAAGTTCAATCGCACACAGGCACGCATTGCTTCGACTACATATATTTAGCACTTACGCAATTATCTACATACGCGTTTAAATCCACTGCAAGGCATAATATTTATCACATGCGAGGACAGAAACTAACTTTCAACAACAACAGGCCGTTCTCGAGGTTATAATCTACAAGTTTTAACAGGAATAACATGGGATTTTTCTCTATCGTCATGACAAAGAAAACGCAAGAATAGCACGCGAAAAACGCGCGCCGAAACCAACAAATTCGAAGGTGGTAACAATGAGCGAAAATGACCCCAAAATTTACAACAAAACGCGGCAAATTCTACTTCTGCTCTACCATACCGGTTGTGGAATAATTACTCGAAGGAAATTCTGGGAAGGACTTCGTAACCTTGACTACACTGTCGCCTTGGAGAAGACTTTTTCCGTCGTCGTTGCTGACAACACAGGCTAACTTCGCAACCGCTTTTCACTTCGCCACGACAACCGCTCGCTCCCTGCTTCACTGAGGGGCGGCCCTATCTCACTGCAGGGCTTCGGGTGAAAAATGTGATATAAATGATAATAAAATTCTTTTGTTCTTTAAAATAATTCCCGGATGGAACGGTCGTGATTTTTGTTTTCGTTCCTTCCAAAGACATATTCAACAGAAAAAAAATTTTACAGGAAATTTGAATTATAATTTTGCAACAATGAGTTTTCACGAAGTTTAAGAATTTGATATTAAATTTTTTTTCGCATAAGACATTTTTTACATCTTATTAAAAAATAAATAATAAATAGGAATAAATAAATTTAAAATTTGCACTGAGATCGCGAAAACCCGGAAAACAGAAAAATTTAATTTGACGTCGCATAAATTTTCAATTATGAGGCATTTCTAAATCAGGTTTGTACATTTCCGAATCTCTCAGTACGTGATCTTCTACTCATGAAATCACCTTCAGGTCTCAGTTACGAAATTGTATTTCATATCAGGAGCCCAGTTTATATTTATTCAATAGCTCGAAAACGGAAAAATAAAAATTTTATCTCGGTAGCTGACTTCATTCTGATGAGAAATATCTTTTGGAATCAAATGCAAGGTTTCTGTCGAGTTTAGTAGTACAGGATCTTTTGACCAGAAATATCAGAGTTGGGGATACTGTGCAGCTGGTGTCCATGCCGGCGTTATATTGTCCATGGCAGGTTAGACTTGTGCACCGACAGTGCAGGGCGGGAGGGAAAAAGATGGCTAAGGACTTGTTCCCCTGCTGAAACTTTGTAACTTTGCCCCTATGAATTGAACAAAAAAGGCCGTCATTGCGAGTCCTACAGCCTGCGCGCAGAAACCCACATCGATATTAAAGTTATCCTCGGCCCAGAAACTTGCCACGGGTATTGGAGCTCCAAAGTGATAAGACCTTTTCTGTCCCTCCAAACACTCTGCTCTTTATTTTCAAAGCTCCAGCACGGCTGCACTTCGTTGTGGGGCAACTACAACGCAACTCTTTCAAATAAACTACAGAACCTCCGAAATTGCGCTGCTAAAATTCTGACAGTTTTCCAGGTTTGATACCGACGTTGACGATTTATTTATTAAACTTATAGGAGCAAACTAAGTACGCAAAGACAACTGCAAAGGCTATTATGGTCTTAAGTCTTAAAATGGTCTAATATTCGAGTATCTAAGCTCTAAATTTATCATCCGTTGTGACACAACTGCAAGTTTATTCTCTGAGAGACGACAAGGAACAAACTCAGTGTTCTCAAGATTGCTTCCATGGCTTCGCACTAACTTTATGAAGGACAGTTTCAGCTACAGTACTCCGATGCTTTAGGTCGCCTTACCCTCCGATCTGCGGAAAGGGGGCTCCCTAAATGATTTCAAAAAGGCTGGGGCTCCTAAGGCCGTAGAACCAGCTACTAACCCTGAGTTTTACTTTAATCTTGAAGTTTAATTTTAATTTTATGCCTTTTGTGCTTACTCTCCAGTCCAGGAATTAATTTTTTCGCGTTCATCAAATCGAAAACTTTTTATAAGAACAAACATTTTAGCTTGCATGTCTGACGGCAACACGTCAGCTGAAAAAAATGATATTTTACTCTTTAGCCTGACCAAGATAGTACCTGGATAAAAAAAAAAGGTATTAAAAATCGAAGAAAAAAGTATCTTTACAATAGCCCCCTAATGTAGTTTTGACCAAATGCAAGGCTTCCTTTTTAAGAAAAACAAAATAAATGTTAGCGGTTATAAATAGTATAAAATTAACTTTAGGTCGATTTTCAGAGTTCCTAATCCCATCCGAACTGATCGTACGACTTTCAGTGAAAAAAAGATCAGACCGACGTCTCCTTTTCATTATGCTAGTTTTCCAAGGAAGCGACACTGCCAAAACACAAGTTTCGAAAAGGCTAGGCTTTGACTTAACCGTATATAAGCAACGTTATATGCAGAGCTCTGGCAGGGCTAGCCCGACGGAGGCATGCAACATCTGAAAGCGAACATTGAAAAGCTCATATCCGCTTGCTATGCTGGCGTGCTAGGGGGATAAAACTCTGCTCCAGAGTTAGAAATAGTGGTCATTCTAAGGGAAAAAAAGCAGGCAAATGAATTGCATTTGCTATCCGCGCGAATGTATCCAATGGCACTATCAAAACACAAAACCCTGGTTAAAAAGAGAAAAGCAGAAAATAAATGCGTGGGCTGCTCGGAGCAGAAATAACTAACTCATAATGTGTGCTGACTCAGCGTGATGTCTGTGCTTTATTTGTGCTGTTTTCTTTTTTTCTTTCGTTTTTATTCATTTTTTTCTTTTTAGTTTTGTTTTTCACAATGCAGGCAGGTGAACTAACAGTTAGCGCACCGGACTTCCGAACTAAAGCTGAGTGTTTCAAGCTAGGCCCAATTTTTGCCGTCGTGTCGGCATTGGCCAAGAAACTCAACTCCTTTTGGTCTCTCCTGTCAGGTATACAACCGTCAAACGTAAGAAAAATGTTGGAGGTGATCCTGTATTACATATAAACATGCATGTATTCTATCCACCTAAAATTAGAAATAGGCCAAGTTGTTTCACGCTACGGAAACTGCCGGGGTTACAATCCAGCCAGGTGGGTGCGGCAAGAGGCCCAATTTTTTTAAATTGTTTGATTCCCTTTTAAATTTCCATGTACAACTTCCAAAGTCCTAATTGTACGATGTCGTGGTAGCTTATATGGTAAAATTAAAGTAAGATTTATGAAAGATTTTTCCAAGAACCTGTAAGATAAGTTAAGACTTCATAGAAATTGTGAAAATATCAGGCAGTGTTTCGCTTTGGTCCCTTGCAAGGGTAAAACTACAACCTTGGCCATTAGTCTTGGGACACTTTGCTCAAATGGCATCCCGTTAGCGTCATTTCCAAAATACTCTTGCCTCGCCCCCCCCCCTTCCCCCCCTGTACAATGTTGGAGTTTGGGTTTTGAAACTGATGACTGACCTTCAACATTGTTTGGGGAGGTGGGGAGGGGGGGGCACAGATGGTCATACCACTTGTGAAAGACTTCTAATTACAGTGTGGGGTACACTTTCTTACTTCTCATCTAAGTGTCCCAAGTTCTAATGGCCAGGATCGTAGATTGAACTACGCCCATAAGACGGCAATTTGGTACCTTTTAGGTGACGTTTGGCGCGAAAAGGACTTATGGTGATCCTTTCAAATTCTCTGACAACCATAGGCACACTTTTAGCATTTCCACAGTACTGTTCAGTAGCTTTCATTAAGAGATTACATTTTAAAGTTTAATTCACAAGCACAAAAGCCAGAACAACCTTCTACAGCATAAAAAACAGCACCACAGGAAAGTACTGCTCAATAGCTTCCATTTCAACGCTAAGACTTTAGTATTTCATTCACAGACTCAAAACTTAAAACCACCTAGTAGAGCACAATAAAAAGCACCACAGGAAAGTACTGCTCAGCAGCTTTCATTTGAATGGTCACACTTTAGGATTTCACTAGCACAGACTCAAAACTTAGAAACACCTTGTACAGCACATTAAACAGCACCACAGGAAAGTACTGCTCAGTAGCTTTCATTTGAATGGTCACACTTTAGGATTTTAACTACAGCCTCAAAAGTTAGAACCGCCTTGTACAACATAATAAACAGCACCACAGAAAAGTACTGCTCAGTAGCTTTCATTTGAATGGTCACATTTTCGGATTTCATACACAGACTCAAAAATTAGAACCACCTTATAAAGCATAATAAACAGCACCACATGAAAAGAACTGCTCAAGAGCGTTCAATTGAATGTTTCACTCAGACCGAAAAGTGAAAACCACAATCATAAACAGCACCACAGGAAAGTGTGGCTTTAACTGCTTTACTGGAATAATCACACTCAGATTAAATTATTTCACTGACACACTCAACAGATGGAAAATATGACACTGGCAATTCGAGATCCGACCCTGGGGTTGACTGCTAAGAAAGGGCCTAATTCTTTAAGCATCTCGCTGGATAATATAGCCTTTGGAAGATCTCAGCTATATCTACGAGCAGTAGGACCACATCAAAGAAACATTAATTGTAGACTGTCAGGGAATGGATAACACCCAGCAAGATGAGCGAGTTTAGCGATAGGAAGAAACTGAAGGAAAGACTCATTGGAACCAATACCAGAATTAAAAACAAGAAGCACAACAATATACCAAAATGCACAAGGAAGCTAGACGATACATAAAACGAGAAAATTCAGACTGTGAGGGGATGAATAACACCCAACACGATGAGCAAGGTTAGAGAAGAGATAGGAAGAAACTGAAGACCCAATGAAAGCAGAACCAGAATGGAAAACAAGAAGCACAAGAATACACCAAACTGTACAACGAAATTAGATGAAAAATCAAACGGGAAAAAAGAGATGATATTCACAGCCTTTCTTCTCAAGTAGAGGCAGCAGCAGCCAGAAAAAACGTAAGACAGAGTTGCACGACACTCGAGACTGTAAGTGGCAGGAAAATTCAACCAAAGAAAACACCAGGCACAGAGCAACTAGGGGAACATCTTAACAAAGAAGGAACGTCAACTACAACTTTCAGCTGAAAATTTCAATTGACTTCTAAACATCCCAATTTTCGCCTGAAACATCAACAGTCCCTGAAAATCTAAGAAGAGCCGAACTACCCTCGAAAGCAGAGATTAAACTGACAATAAAAGCTAATAAAGATGAAGCAACCAAGTACCCCATCCACCAGAGATACCATATAAAGGCAAACCCACGACTTTTTTGTCATCCCGCTTTATGAAATATCTGGAGATGTCTGGGATAAAGAGGAGATATTTTGCCACCGGAATGGAATGAAGCTGCCAAAAAAGAGACTGTAAGAACTACAGCCGAATATCACTTCTGGTAGTTGCAGGAAAGGTACTTATCAGGATGATTTTGGCAAGCTTTCAGGAAGCAGTAAACTCTATGAAATTTAGAGACGAGGAGGCAGGTTTCATGAGGACTCGATCACGTACCAGACCAAACAGCAACCGGCGTTATCTGGGGAGCGTTTCTCGAAAGTCCCGAAAGGTTTTCGCCCCGAAAAGCCATTCGAAAAAATATGAACCACTCACTCTACAAAGCTATTATTTCAACTTGTCTTTAAGATAAGAAATTTTTAACTTATAGCAAAGTTTCACGCTTAGAAACTTCTTTGTTTACAAGATACGGTGTGAACTATCGTGCCCGAAATCGACGCGACAAGTTTCGGGACTTTTGAAAAACGCACGCCAGTACCGAACAATCAATAGAGTGGAATGGAATACGTCTCTGTACCTCAACTTCGTCGACTTCGACAATTAAGCGTCTGATAGCCTGGACAGAATGGAACACCTAGGAGTCTCACTAAAATTTATCGACACCATCCAAAATTTTTACAACTGAACAAAGAGCTAGAAATGCAGAGTTTACACTTTTATATATGCGGGCACCCTAACGGAAAGATTCTCGTTCCTGACTGCAGCAGGACCTTTTGAAGTCATCTTCCCTGTTTCTATTGGTAGTGGACTGAATTGTGAGAGGAACAACGTAAAAAAGAAGGAAGGAAATTTAAATGGATGACGTGGCGTCAACGAGATGACTTAGACTATGCCGACGACGTAGTTGTAACACCAAACAGCAGATGCAGGATAAAACCATCGACTCCTGGCACCAAGCTTGGAATTAAGCCAAATGAAGGTACACAAAAAAATTATGAAATTAAATTGCAGTAACAACAGCCAATAACAATTATGGATTCGATCTTGGAAGACGTAGACTTTGGTTTATTAACCCTTTCACTCCTAGACCAAGTTATGGTGAGATGATTTGTCACTTTAACTTATTAATCTGTTGACAAAATCCTATCGTGTTACTATTCAAATGAAACCTCTTTGGAAGAACTTTTGCATAGACTTATTTACTTCTTAGGATTTTATGAAACGAAATTTGGAATTTTTGGTGAATTTTTTGCTTTGGCCACTTTAGGAGTGAAAGGAGAATTATGAGTGTGAACAGAAGAACAGATCAGGACGGTCAATTCCAAGATTGACAAGATTAAGACAAGAGGTGTTCAACATCTTGAGAAAAATAGGGATGTCATAGGTGCTGCATGTATCAAGGACAACGAAGTAGATAAAGAATTAAGCCTGAAATTCTGTCTTCCTAACATAATGAGTAGATAAAGACCAAGGAAACAACCAAAGCAAAAGACACGGACCTTCGAAATAACTGCCTTAGACGGATCTTAAGAATCAGGTGGAAAGATAGGATAATGGATGAAGACTTTTGGGAAATGAAACATTAAAGGCCTGTACAAATACATTTCTAGGAAAGGGAGTAGAGATGGATTGGACATGTTTGCAAAGCCGCCAAACAACATCACAAGACAAGCGCTGAAATGGATTCCCCCAGGAAAAAGGAAAAGGAACCCACTCAAAGAGCACATGGAGAAGAGATAGATGAGGATGAAAACATTTGCCAACACTTGGAACACCTTAGAGAGGTTATATAGCACAGAGCCGACTCATATGAAAAAGAGAGAAGTCATCAACGTCTTATGATTCAGGGTGGAGCCAAGGGTGAACTTCTACAACCTGCAAAACGAGAAGTGTTCTAGTGATAGCTGAGAAATCTAAATATCTGTCAGCTTAGGTTGGGAAATTTTGGGTGATTGTGTTGACTGATAGCTAAGAATTGAGCCACAGCCCCACTCAACTTCAGTATATTTTTCTGTCGCAATTTGAAGGAAGGACGTGCCAGCTTAATACCGAGAGTTTTCTCTCTCCACAAACAGAACTGAACCATTCGAGTAGAGGAACCAATTCGACTGCAGAATGAAACACATTTCAGTGCATCGTGGAACCCTTCGACTGCAAAGGAACCCATATGCATTCGATTGCGAAGAGAAAACCCACTTCAGTGAAGAATGGAACCAGTTCGAGCCAATAGAGGAAACCATTTGATTGCAGAGCGGGTGATAACGCATTCGACTGCAGAGTAAGAACTTATTCTATTGCGGTAATGAAACCAATGCGAATGCAAAGTGATGCCCATTTGAGTTCAAAATGAAGACAATTCGACTGCAAAGTAACCCAGTCGAGTGCAGAGCGCTACCCATTCGACTGCAGGGCAAACAAATCCAGTCGACGGCAGAGTTAAACGTATTCGACGCAGAGCAAAACCCATTCGACTGCAAAGGAACCCATTTGAGTCCCCAGTCAAAACCAATTTGAGTGCAAAATAAAACCGTCTTGATCGCAATCGAACCCATTCGACTGCAGAGTTAAAGCAATAAGATTGCAATAAAACCAGTTTGAGTGGAGATTGAAACCAATTCGAGTGCATAGTGAAATCCCTTCAGTTAAAGAGAAAATCAATTCGATCGAAAAAAAATCCAAACGAATGTAGAGTCATCTACGATTCGACTGTAGATCAGTAAAACCAATTCGACGCCAATGGAAGACATTAGGGAACAGAGTGAAACCCATTTGACTGCAGAGTGAAAATACTAAAGAGGACGTGGGAAGCGGGATCCCCAAGGTGGTGGAAAGAGGAAAAAAATAGAAAAACATAACACGTCATTGCATAACATTTTTCAATCGAAAAAAACTCAAAGAAGCGGGAGCCAGCTAAAAAGTGGTGGGAACCCGAAGGTACGGGAAGCGGGAAGCGGGAAGCGGCAAGTTTTGTCCCCCACCCCGTCTTTCCCCTCATATGTTTTTCTCACCCGGTTACATCAACAACGCAATGGCTACGAGTTTATCTCTTTTCTATAAGCTTCATTTTTCAGACTACTTCCAATCGTACTATGAAACAAAATGAGCTCTTAAAAACGATCTGCAAAATTCTCAGAACATAGCATGTTTGCGAGAATTACGCCATTAGAGGAAATGAATAGACTAGCATAAAACATAACACATGTTATCGAAGTTTTAGGTCTAATTACAAGTTCAAACCGAGCTGTGTATAAAAGCTCTCTTCACCAAGACCTACAATAATTCTACAAAGATGACACAATTTTACCGTTGAAAAGGTGGAAGAAATGAATAAACCAGCAGGCGTTAGCTAAACGTGCGTTATTGAAGTTCCAGGCCATTTTTCAACTCGAGCTGTAGTTAGACAAGGCGTGCAAGAATTCTCAAAACATGGCTCATTTTTCGACAAGGTGGACGAAATAAATAAGCCAGAAAAAGCTAGCATGTGTTGTCGAAGTTATATCTCGTTTTAAGCAACCACATTTTACGATACATGTTTTGTTTCAACTTAAGTTAAGCATGTAAGTGCCATGTATAAAAGTTTTTCCCGTTTACGTAAAACGTTCTTATTCCAATTATTCGCCACTGCACGGACTTCGACGAAGTTATATGTAAGATATTTTAAGACGCAAACTTCAAAACCCATTTCGTCTCAAAGCTTTCTAAGTAGTATGATAAAGAAATTTAAGTCAAAATTATCGTAAATAATTTACAAGAACACCTTGCAGCATTGAAAATCGGAAATGACTGAAAACATCTCTCTTTTCAAACTCAAGCGATGTTGTAAAGTTATTTGGAAATAAACTTATGAAAAGAAACAAGCTAAACTTGTATTAAGAATTTGTATTAAGAATATATATCTCTTTAAAAAAATTGTCCTCGGGAGAATTTCCGGACACAAGTTTTAAATTCTTGATTGCTGAGAGAATGAAAGTTATTCTGTTGGATAAAAGAAAATGACGTACTCAAAGAAAATAACAAAAGATTTCAGACAAAAGCAGGGATAAATAATCCAGTTTTCATCAGTTCTGGAAATTTCAACCACTGCGCGTGAAGAGTCGATACAACAAATTTGCAAGTACTTTGAATAAGTCAGAAATTTTAATAGTGATTTTCTTTGTGGCTGTAATCACCTCTCAAAGCGAGTTATGTAAAATAAAAACAGAAACGTAAAACTTACGGTAAAAATATGGATCGAGATGCGTCAATCTTGAAGGTGCAGGGAACGAGAAAGGCTGACTGTATGGTGGCACTCTGCAGATTGGTGGACTGCAAGGCTCAAGTTTTGGAAACGCGGAAGGGATATTGGAAGAGAAATTCATAATTTCCTCGACGTCGAATGCACAGGCCTTTCTCTCTTCTTTCTTGAAGGCTTTAAACGGTGGATTCATCGCTAAAAGGTCGGGATTGAAGTCTAGAAGCTCGCACAGCATCTCCATTATGACCTCATGCTATAACTATCAAACTCTCAATGATAACAGCTCGCGGGTGTGAATCATGTTATGAACTTGAAATTAGCATAATGTTGCTCGGGACTTGTGGCGTCCTTAGTAACCCTCGGGGCAGAAAGTTGTTTTGATCCACATCAAGTGGCCGCGATATTTTCTTCAATATCAACTTTCTGCAATCCCGTTGGCTTACAAGAGGGGTACTTAAGTAAAGTACATGAAATTTGGACTACAGCATTAAAAAATTCCGTTGTTTTGTATAGGAACAAATTTTAATTTTCTACCGCCTCAACTTGGTTAGAAAACGAAAATCACTTTTTAAATTAACAATAATTTAGCTTAAACAAAATCATATATTTTTAAGTATCTCATTTTCAATTGTGCAAAAGGTCAATTCATGCTTAATTTTGTTAAAATTTGGCTTTTTGCTGTTAACACCAGGCGCAAAAGTTAACAACATCCAATGTTTACATGTTCCGCTACGTCGCCCAAAATAGCAAAGGAAGTCTTGCTAGCGTAGCACCCACACGAGCGCGAAATTAATGCAACCTAACTGACGTAACTTCACAAAGTGGGGTGATGTACTGACGCAAGATTGGGGTCATTATTTTCTTACCGGCGGAAAAAAATACATAACGAGAAATTTTGTAGACAAAGGCTTCTTCCGGTCTATTTTTCCATTTGTCACGCTGGCATGGATGCATGTAAAACGGAAGTTCTCTTAGAAACGCACGTTGATATCGTACATGCAAACAAACAATCGTAAATACAGTCTGTTAAGTTAGAAGTCAGTTTTAACCTATGCTCAAAGAAAATATTGAAAAAAGAAAAGCAAAAACCACCACACTCTATAGAAAACCTGTTAAACCTTTTTCAATGGAATGTCTCCACTTTTGCCTTTCATTTACAGACTAAAAAGTTAGAACTACCTTCTACAACATAGCTAACAGTATCACATTAAAGTGCTGCTTCATAGCTTTCTTTTAAATGACAAAACTGTATGAAAGTCCTGCTCAATAACTTCATTTGAATAATCACAGTGTAGAATTTCATCCACAATCTCAAAGTTAGCCGGACACCCTGTTTAATCAGGCTGTTTAATATAATCCACAGCTTCAGTTTGAGCGCTCAAGGCTTATAGGAAAGTACTGCTCCGTAGCTTTCAATTAAATCGTTACACCTTACATCCACTTAGAATCGCGCTTTTGAATAACATGTTTCAAGATTTGCCTTGAGAAAGCATATGGTGAGTAATAGGAACACGTTTGAAATTATTCACATAACAATTAGCCACAAATTAAAATGCTATTTTATATCGCTACGTTTCATCTCGTATTCCGGCGAACAGCCTCGCACAAAACCCTTTTGTGATATAGCAAACAGGCAAAAACGTCAAGTCTGCAAATCACAGTACAATGTACAACTAAGGTTCAATTTTAAGACTGCGTATCCCAAAAAAAGTTGGTAAGAGGCTGTCTTGATGTCTTCAAAACCACACCACCTGCAGATCATAAACTAAACTCGTGCAGTTACAAATAAACTTCAGATTTCAAGGGAATTGTAAGACTTACAAAATCAACTTTTGCGAACCGAACAGTGTCTTTTCGTATAAGCTGTTCATAACATGGTATACATAGCATAGCCGGGATATCGTGGTCTGATGTTTTCGCTTATTTTGTTCCTTCAACGCTCGAGCAAAGGTCTTCCCCTCTCACCCACGCATTCCGTTGCAAATAGCCTAAACAAAACGCCGTTTTCAGTGTTTAGGCAAAGCGCAAAGTTGCGTACAGTGCAATTTTGGATAAAACTGCAGTTGAAAGAAGTACAAAACGCGTGCGTGTTTGGCCTTTTTTTTCTGAGTTACACGTACACAGACAAGATCGTTTAATGCCCCCTCCCCCCCCCCCCCCCCGCAACCCCTCACTTCAAATTCTAGAGATTCATCAGGCTTCTTCTCGGCAACAAAACAACATTGATCAGGGGAGAGAAGAAAGAACTGTAGATAATAAAACTTAGAGTCAGTTGCGGACGTAGTTACACCTCAATTAGAAGACAGTGTCTCAGTATGAAGACCTGTCCGAGACTACAGCTTGAGATTTTTGTTTCCATAATTAGATGTCGTGCTCACCACATACAAGCTGAACATAGAAAGCCTCTTTGTTGGCCAATCAAGCTGTTAGGTTAAATCGTTTCGGTTTGAAATCGTATTGCATAGAAAACAGCAATGACGGTCGTGGCCGTCTTGTAAACAAGGCGTAACCACTGATTTTTTGACAAATCCGGCTCCTTTTCCAGTTCAAAACGAGCGCATTCAGTTAAGGCAACGCTGTTTTAGGTCACTTTTGCTTGTACCCTTTAAAGTTAGAAACCACAGGACCTGAGTCCACTAAACGGGTTTAATTTCAATGTCAGTCACATTTTAGGGTTTCACCCACAGACACGGAGGTTAGATGCCCACTTTGTACTGCACAGCACCACTGGAAAAGTCCTGCTCAACGGCTTTCATTTGAATGATCACAATTTGGAATTTCATTCACAGACTCAAAAGTTAGAACCCCCTTGTACACAACGACACAGAAATGACAAGGGAGAAACAAGACTCTCACAAAAACACAGATATTAAGACGATTTCCGCTCAACGTTCGAGCAGTAAGTGCAAAAATTAAGTTACCAAAAAAGTACTTGCAGCACTGTCACATTTTGAGAACAGATAAGAAGAACTTATCGTTACTTTTGCTCCCAAGCTGACCCCGCGAGAGAAAATTGGATTTGAAGTTATCCATATTTCAATTAAAAAGACGCTTCATGTCAGTTCAAAACAAAATGGCGCCCGTTTTAGCATACTTTTACGAGATTTGAAATTAATTTTCTTGAGAATGCTTGAGAATTTCATCGCGGGGTCACTTGGGCAAGTGAACTAGCGTGAGATGTTTCAAATAGCATTTAAAATGTTACCGTGCTATGAGTAGTTTTTTAGTAAATATTTTTTGCACTTATTGCTCGAACGTTGAGCGGAATCCGTCTTAAAAATCGTGATCTGGCAGAAGTCGGGCAAGACGGAAGTTCATTATATTGGGCCTATGAAGAGTCCGTTATGTCGAAACGCGTACATAGACAGCATTTTATAGCAAAAGACAGGTGTCTTCAGCAACCCAAAAGAGACTTCGGCGCCAAGGTGACACCACAACTTTACAAAGCAGAATCTCATCCTATAGTTGACGTTAGTGGCAGCCACGGCCAAAGAAGTAAATTTGTTGTGGCTATAGCCACCAATATCAGTACAGAGGTGACAACGTGGCAGTGGCCAGCTGCTAGTTTAGGTGCGCCCAGGTGGGGGGTTTTAACATTGAATTCCTAAAGTGCGATCATTCAAAGAACGTTCTCCTGCAGTCCTTGCGTGTAGTGCTATGTGATATGAAGTACAGGGCAGTTCCAACTTTTAGGTCTATGGATGAAATCCTAAAGTGTGCCAATATTCAAATGAAAGTTATCTAGGAGTACTTTCATATGGTACTGTTTATTACGCCGTTCAAAACCCTTGATTAGTGCATTCATGTAGTTCTGTTTGATTCTGACTATTTTGCAAAGTGAAGTTTAGGATTTTTCTATTTTCAATTTCGGGATTGTTTAAAGTTAAACAACATTTAACCGTTAGTACGCAAATATAAAAAGAACTTTTTACTGCTGAACAATTAACTTAGAGGAAACTTACTAATATGACTAAAATTCTACGTACTTAGGGCAAACAAACTTGCTTTCAATAAACAGCATGACTAGAATACTTTGTTTCAATTTAAAATATGAACACAAGGAATCAAAATAAACACAGTTTCGATCACAACTAATTTCGATGATTGATTTGTAGAAGTCTAGAAAACAGGATTTTACAACGTGTTGAACTAGTTTCCAAAATCGATTTGGCCATCGCGTGACAAGTTACGGACCATGCGGGTCTGTGTACACAATCAAATGGACTAACTATTCATAACTGCTGACCCTTGTCGCACGGCCATGGATATCTTGAAATAAATCCGATATATCATAGATGTCACAGGCCAGTGAATACAAGAAAACATGAGTGCAATTGTTTGAATTACTGAAGGTATTGCACATTTGAGCAATTAACGGGTGACAAAGTCTAAATACTTATCACTAGAAAGGTCTATGGCTGGCATAACAACCGACATAAACAAACATAGTATTCTGAATCGGTAAAAAGAAAACTGAACTTTTTAGAGCCGGTGGATGGTAAAAATGATCAGTTACGTTCAGTTTTGATCAACACATTAAATGATATTCTTATATCACGTCTCCAAATCCGGCAGTTTGAGACTTTTTATGCCACGCCAATACCCTCTAAGAGTATAAGGTGAAAAACTGCGACACAGATCTTAACAGAGTGACCAAGAAATTTACCTAATTTCCTTTGTTCATTTTTTAAACAATATCTCAATGTACCTGTTACCAATTTTAGTGAGCAGTATGAGTAACAGAACGTGAGTGTTCTTTACATACGCCGACAATCATACAATCGATCAGCTAAAGTTTTTACCACCTTTTACACAAGGATTTGATCAATATCTTAGCGCTGTATTTTCGGTGTCTTTTGGAGGGGTATTGATAACACACTCGTGCGAAAATCAACGTACGAGATCAATACAGAATGACTAAGCGAATTTACTTCCTTTGTTGGGCGTTTCGTTTTCTCTGTATATACGTAGACAAGATTATTATTGTCAGCTTAAGAGAGTTCTATGGCGTCAAACAACGCAGCCGTTAAAACATCTTAATTAAAAGTCCGTAAACGAAGATAAAGTATTTGTATAAGTGTAACAATTAAACCCACGCACTTAATGTGAAAAAAAAAGCAAAACAAGATAGAGCAAAAATAACAAACAAAACAAAACAAAACAAAACAAAACAAACAAGGAGCTGAGTCATCTTAGTTATAAGCAATCGGATGACACATGGTCCGCAAAATTTTGTTCTGAGGAGCAAAACAAACGAACTGTAGAAACCATAACAACAAATGCGACCGCTAATTGCGGTTTGTCGTCAATGTTCGGAACAAGAACGAGAGTTAATTCTTATTTATCGATAATGTTCGGAACGTAAACGAGGGTTAATTGCAATCTGTTCAAAATGTTCGGGAAAATGGCGAGCGTTATTTGCACTTTGTCGACAGTGTTCGGAAAAAACACACGACGAACTGTGACGCAAGGCGGTTTGTTCAGGCCCTCAATATCAGATGGACATGCGGTCATCCTAGCAGAAACTGCTCAAAATATAACCACAGCGAAATATTCTAAAAGGTGACGTTTCGAGTCAAAATCCTTCATCAGAACGCATAACACAGTCTAGTTTTGCATTCTATAAGTGCAAACTGAGGATTTTAACTGACTGCACGTGAACAAACGTTTTGAAACTTCCAAAAGAAAAAAAATAAAGTGAGTGATCAGTAAACCACGTTTCTAATTAATACGACACTAAGACGTTTTGAATATTGGTTTCCAAAACTGATCGATCAACCATGATAGAAAACATCGCCAGCTACTTTGTTTTTTGATACACGGTGTATCAAAAAACAATACCTGATTCTTGCTATTCACAATTGCTGACCCTTATCGTTCGCCGACCGTGCATATATTAGTCAAGACAGTAAACTGCAATCAGTTAAGGTTAACGCGTGGTTAATTGTTCGAATTACAAGGCATTGCTCAGTAACGAACAGACATCAGAAAGTAGAAATAGTCAGTTTCTGAGAAAGTTTACAGTCGGTATAACAACCGAAATAAATAAAGATAGAATTCTCACCCGGAACAAAGAAGGGAAAATGGATTACCCATAAATCGATAGTAAATGGTCAACGACGTTAGTTTCAAACATATACTTCACGATTTCTTTGTTTCTCCTGGTTTTCACTACACAGATTTGATCATCTTATGTTAACGTTTGTAATTTTTTAACATGCTTTTGTAAAAATCTGTATCTCAGAACAATAGAGAATGACTAAGCGAATTTGCTTCCTTTGCCAGCCGTTCAATTTTCTCTGTACGTACGTTCATAAGGGTATTAATGTCAGTTTAAGTGAGGTCTGTTGCGTCAAACGATTCAGCCGTTTAAACTCCGAAGGGCACTTTAAGCTACTTTAATAAGGGCAAACAATTTGTATAAATGCAGCAATTACACCCACACACACCCACACACTCGACGAAAGAAAAGTAAGAGTCTGTGACAGGCGCAAAAGTGACTTACTCTTTACTGTTTATTACAAGCAATAGCAATTGTAGAGAAATACATAACGAAGAGATAAGACAGTTTAATTTCCCTCTCCACCGTAAGCAAATTTTTGTTCCCACAAGCAAAACAAGCGCAGTGTGTGTAACCATGACAACAGCAGAGAGTCGGAATATTTAACAAGAATTTTAATTGCAGTTAAGCAATGTTCGGAACAATGACGAGGGTTAATTTCATATTGTCGGAGTATTCGGAACAATAGAAAGCGTTTTTTCCAATTTGTCATCGATGTTCGGAACAATAACGAAGGTTAATGTTAACGTGTCGGAAATGTTTGGAACAATAACGAGGGCTAATTCCAACGTGTCGAAAATCTTCGGAACAATAACGAGTGTTATTAGCAATTTGTCGTCAGTATTCGGAACAAAAACGAAGGATCATTCCAATTCGAGCACAATGTTTGGAAAAAGAGAAAACTAAAGATCGTTGATTGTAATTTGTCGTTAATGTTCGGCTTCCTTTAACTAAACTGTAAAAGAGAAATAGCATAGGCGCTCGCCTTTACTTCCGCTGCAGAGCCGGTAAACCGGTGAACTCTATGAAACTTCCAAAGAAAAGCAAACCAAAATAAACCGTCTCCATAACAAACTATTTTGAGCTGCAATTCTAATAAACATGATCATGCGACGATTTAAATATTGATTTCCAAAACTGACCGATCACGCCTAAAGGAAAACATCACCGACTACAATACCTGGAACTTCGCATCGCTGACTTTTTTTGCATGATAATACAGCGGGATAATAAAGATCCTGGATATATCCGACAAATAAAAGATGTCACAGTCCAGTAAATTCATGTAAACACAGTGTTGCAAGGCATTGCTAAGTGATCGCTTCAGTGATCGACAAGGAAAAGCTAAAATTTCGTCATAACCAAAATAAACAGATAGTATTCTACAACGGCAACAAGTGAACTCGTTACTGCCTGTAGTAAGATAGTGAATTTACGATTCGTTTCTTTCAGATTTGATCATCATATTAAAGGAGAAAGCGTCACAATCCGTTTTATTTTGGAACGACGGTTTATGAGAAAGAGAAGAAGAAAAATACTATGTACCGTACAACTGAAAATCTGCGTCACAGATCCAATCAGAATGTCGAAGTGAAGTCATCAAAATGCATCAAACGATGCATCCGAAAACCTCCAAAGCGTGTCAATAAAGGCAAAGATTCTCTTTCTTGTTCATTACAAGCAAACGCACTCTTGGCTCGGCAGAGACAAGCGTTATTTCTCTCTCCATACTAGGCAAAATATTGTTTTGACAAGCAAAACACTGAAAACAAACTGCGACTTGTAAAGAACGTAAAAACTAGGGACGGCTAATTGCCCTTTGTCATCCACGTTCGGAACCGATAATGAGCCAATTGTCGACAATGTTCGGAGAAAAACGAGGGTTAATTGTTATTTGTCGACAATGTCGGAACAATGACGATTCAATTTCGACATTGTCCCGAAAGAAGAACGAGCGTCAATTGCACTTTGTCGAGACTGTTCGGAAAATAACGATTGTTAATTGTAATTTCTCGTTATTTTCGGCTTCCGTTAACTTCCCGATGAACTACGACCAATTCTGATGCAGAGCAATCTTATAGGAGTTCGATATCAGACCGACATGTGGTCATCCCAGCAGAAACTGTCCTCAATATTCCCTCGTGAACAGACAGTAAATTCCTAACTTATCTGCAAATTGGACTGAAAGTCGATAATACCACTGCGAAGGATTTTAAAAGCTGATGTTTCCAGTTAAAGCCTGATATGTTATAGGCAGACGAAAAATTAGCACTTTTCAACTTCAACAACAAACAAAACAGTTACGGTGGGGCCACTCTTTTCGTGGAACCCTGCGATGGACTAGCATCCCAACCAGGGAGGGAGTAGCAATACTCTCAGTTGATTCATGCTACAGAAACCGGGATAAGCCCCCGCCGTTTGGGCCTCCTTGGCTCGTGTGCGACTTTTACCTTTACTTTTGTCGTGCACTTTTTGCTTTTCACGGAGAAATGCGAAGACAGTTTGCTTGCACTCCATCTCAAACTCAAAGAAACGATCCCACAACTTTAATGAAGAGCGTCTCAAATGACAGTACTCATACAAACTTTAGCCAACAATCTGCCGTTTAGTTTTGCACTCTGCGACTGATTAAATTTCACGAAACTTCTAAAGGAAAACAAATCAAAACAAACCGTCTCCACAACAAACCATATTTCAGCAGAATTCCAAAAACACGATCCTGCGATGCTTTTAATATTGATTTTCAAAATCAATCAAACACACATGATTAGAAACACCACAAGAAACTAGAATTCTCTTTTCACAAACACTGACCCTTTTCTTTTGGCATGCATATTCAAGATATTACACCGCTGCAAATTGAGGTAAACACGTGTTAATTGTTTGATCTAAAAGGCATTGCTAAGTTATAAAAATACAAGCAGTTTTAGTATGTTTGAGCACTTAAATAGGTATCAAAGTCTAAAAATTCGTCTCCAGGAAATCTTTGCTGGCATAACAACCCAAACAAACAAAGAAACGTTGAAAGAGCGATCGCGAACTAAGCTGGCTATAGATCAATAATATTAAAATGGCCAGTTGCATTTAGATTTGAAAGATTTGAACATTCAAGATTCAATGATTAACATTATTATTTTACTAAATGATACAACTTTTTGTAATCCTGTTTAGGAGACAGAACTCTTTTCTTTGCGAGTTTCTGGTTTTAATGGCCTTAAACGTAAATAAGGAGTCATCATTACCGATTCCATCCAGCAACACGTAAATTAAGAGTAAGTTTATTACACCTTTGCCAACAATCTAACAATTGCAAGAAGAATTATCGAATTTCATTTTGTAAAATACCCAGAACTAAACAACACCAAACGAGGGTACTGTTTAATAGCCCGTCGGTTTTCATTTGTACGGTCACACTTGAAGATTTCGTTTACGGTCTCAAATGTTAGAAATATCTTGTACAGCACAATAAACAGCACCACAAGAAAGTACCGCTTAGTAGCTTTCATTTGAATTCACACTTAAGGATTTCATCCCCAGTCTCAAAAGTTAAAATCACCTTGTACACCATAAACAGTACCAAAGGAGAGTGCTGTTCAATAGCTTCCATTTGAGTAGTGACAATAGAATGTGATCCACCGACTCAAACATTAGCACCACCTTGTACAGCAAAGATAAACAGCACCACAGGAAAGTACTGCTCATTAGCTTTCACTTGAATAGTCACATGTCAGGATTTTAACTACGGCCTCAAAAATTAGTACCATGTCACATGAACAGAATCGTCATTCTGTGAGTGAACATGACACTAAGGGCAATTTACCCATATTTTTTAGCACCTGCATTCAGATTTAATCACTATCAAAGTCGTATTTTGCATTTTGGCGACTGTTTAGCGGCCTCATACAGTCTCGTGTGCGAATAAACGTTTAGGATCTGAAAATCTGCATCTTACATAAATACAAAATGACTCAGCGAATTTACTTCCTTTATCAGCCGTTTAGTTTATTTATTTATTTCTTTACGTATAGATAAGGCCACTATTATTAGTTTGAACGACTTCTATGGTGAGGCATAGAAAGTTTGTATACATGTAGCAATTACACCCACGCACTCGACGAGAGAAAACCAAGAAACTGCATTATTCGCAAAACAAACTTTTCTTTCCCCCTCACTACAAGCAATAGCAACTCTTGACAAATACATAACTAAGGGATACGATAAGAGCTATTTCTCTGTCCATCTTGGGTAAAATTTGGATCTGACGATCAAAACAAACGAAGTGTGGAAACCATAACAACAACACCGATTGTTAATTGCAACTTATCGGCAATGTTCCGAACAAAAGCGAAACATTGTTCGGAACAACAACGAGGGTTAATTACAATTTGTTGACAATGTTCGCAACAAAAGCGATCGTTAACTGCGAAGTATAGATAACCATAGATTGCGATTTGTCGGTAATATTCGGTTTCGGTAATCATTCCAATCAACACACGTCAGATATGTTGGGTTACGCAAATATAGCACGATGACCACATCCCTTTGGCATTTCGATTGCGGCAAGCAGATATTTCCTTAGTTAAAGATTCTCTTACGTAGAAACACTTGAGTTATTAAGCCTAACAAAAACAACTTAGGGATGATCAAGTCTGAACCACGCTTTCTGCGGGATAGCTGCGGGCTAGAAAATTACTTAGCGATATCAGTTTATCCTCTGTTTATTAACAAATTTGCACCACATATATGTACTATGCTTTCATATGTTTTGACGCAACTGTGCTGTTTATTTGGAAGAGATTTCCTTGCATTAAACTGTTTTAATTGCTGAGGCTCAAGCTCAAAACCAGACAACACTACACGATCGCGCGTTCCCCAACACCACGCGCCCCATAATACTCAAGCGCATGTTACGCAGGCTATTGGGTACCCCTTTCAGTAATGACCTAAAACAAAAATTGAACATTTTTATTACTCAGGGATAAGCTAAAAACAGCAGGTTATCGTGGGCTGTTAGTCGCTTGAACGTTTCAAGCCTCGTAAATACTTTTTGCGTTGTGATTTGTGCTAAATTTGGCAATCCTTTTTAGTAATCACCTTTGGCGACCCCTTTAAGTTAGGGAGTGGTGCGGCAACCCTTTAGAACACTAAAACAACAGCTGATTTCCCTACCCTTGCGTATAATCGAAGCACAGAAAAGGTACCCCGGCCGTACCCTCTCAGCACGCAGTCGTTTTTAGGGGAGTCATATTACCCTCTTCCCCACAATAATACGACTCCCTTAAAAACGACTGCGTGGGAAGCTATCCCGGCCGGAGCATCCTCGTATAGCTGACTATAGGGAATACTCCCCGGGGAAACACCGAGTACCATGTCCCCTACTCTTTTAGAAAAGTGAGATGGGTTATTTTATATCTAATACTTATTTTACGTGGAAAGATGCACGAGGCAAGGCCATCACCTAATGTCGTGATAATCCGAGCTGAAACTTGATGTATACATAGTGTTATCTTCTATACACAGCCTGTGTATCTTGAAAAGTTGCGTTTTAGATGGCTCCGAAATGACTAGGCAAAATCACTTCCTTTCTCAGCCGTTACTGTGTTTACTTCCTTTGTCAGCTGTTATGGTATATACGTAAATAAAGTCATCATTATCAGTTTCACCATTTACTATGGCGTCAAACAACACAACCGTTAAAACTCTTAATTGTACGCAAACAAAGAGAAAGAGAAAGTAGTGGTATAAAAGCAGCAATTAAACCCACGCGCCCTTGTCAAAGTAATGTGAGTATAAGTATTAGCAAATTTATTTCCGGTTTTTTTGAACACGTAAACAACAAGCACAAATTATAACGTTCATCTCTAGCTTCCCACGCAGGCGCTCTTAGGACTGATGATGATGAGCGAAAGTGAAAGACATAAAGCCATTGTCGCCTGAGATCGCTACAGAATATCCAAGCGATTTTTCCCTTTATTAATCAGTAGATTTCTTCTTTATTTCCGTAAAAACTGCCACATTTTCTAGTTTGTCAAAATGCCCGGCCTGAGCAATTGATAAAATCAACAATCGATAACAATCGATGACAATCGATGGCAATCGATAACAATTAATCGATTGACATTGGAAATCAATGACCAATCGATGGCCAAAAAAATTTGTGTTTTTTAATTGCCATCGATTGTTATCGATTGTCATCGATTGTCATCAATTGTCATCGACTGTCATCGATTGGCATCGATTATCATCGATTTCCATATATTTTTGGGAGGTCAAAAAGGAAATGTTTTACAGAAGAAATACAATCTGTTCAAAATGTTTGGGAAAAAGGCGAGCGTTATTTGCACTTTGTCGACAGTGTTCGGAAAAAACACACGACGAACTGTGACGCAAGGCGGTTTGTTCAGGCCCTCAATATCAGATGGACATGCGGTCATCCTCGCAGAAACTGCTCAAAATATAACCACAGCGAATATTCTAAAAGGTGACGTTTCGAGTCAAAATCCTTCATCAGAACGCATAACACAGTTTGGTTTTGCATTCTATAAGTGCAAACTGAGGATTTTAACTGACTGCACGTGAACAAACGTTTTGAAACTTCCAAAAGAAAAAAAATAAAGTGCGTGATCAGTAAACCACGTTTCTAATTAATACGACACTAAGACGTTTTGAATATTGGTTTCCAAAATAGATCCATCAACCATGATAGAAAACATCGCCAGCTAGGTGTATCAAAAAACAATACCCGATTCTTGCCATTCACAATTGCTGACCCTTATCGTTCGCCGACCGTGCATATATTAGTCAAGACAGTAAACTGCAATCAGTTAAAGTTAACGCGCGGGCAATTGTTCGAATTACAAGGCATTGCTCAGTAACGAACAGACATCAGAAAGTAGAAATAGTCAGTTTCTGAGAAAGTTTACAGTTGGTATAACAACCGAAATAAATAAAGATAGAATTCTCACCCGGAACAAAGAAGGGAAAATGGATTACCCATAAATCGATAGTAAATGGTCAACGACGTTAGTTTCAAACATATACTTCACGATTTCTTTGTTTCTCCTGGTTTTCACTACACAGATTTGATCATGTTATGTTAACGTTTGTAATTTTTTAACATGCTTTTGTAAAAATCTGTATCTCAGAACAATAGAGAATGACTAAGCGAATTTGCTTCCTTTGCCAGCCGTTCAATTTTCTCTGTACATACGTACGTAAGGGTATTAATGTCAGTTTAAGTGAGGTCTGTTGCGTCAAACGATTCAGCCGTTAAAACTCCGAAGGGCACTTTAAGCTACTTTAATAAGGGCAAATAATTTGTATAAATGTAGCAATTACACCCACACACTCGACGAAAGAAAAGCAAGAGTCTGTGACAGTCGCAAAGGTGACTTATTCTTTACTGTTTATTACAAACAATAGCAATTGTAGAGAAATATATACCGAAGAGATAAGACAGTTTAATTTCTCTATCCACCGTAAGCACATTTTTGTTCCCACAAGCAAAACAAGCGCAGCGTGTGTAACCATGACAACAGCAGAGAGTCGGAATATTTAACAAGAATTTTAATTGCAGTTAAGGAATGTTTGGAACAATGACAAGGGTTATTTTCAAATTGTCGGAATATTCGGAACAACTGCCCCATCGGTGTTCGGAACAATAACGAAGGTTAATTTTAACGTGTCGAAAATGTTCGGAACAATAACGAGGGCCAATTCCAACGTGTCGAAAATCTTCGGAACAATAACGAGTGTTAATAGCAATTTGTCGTCAGTATTCGGAACAAAAACGAAGGATCATTTCAATTTGAGCACAATGTTTGGAAAAAGAGAAAACTAAAGATTGTTAATTGCAATTTGTCGTTAATGTTCGGCTTCCTTTAACTAAACTGTAAAAGAGAAATTGCATAGGCGCTCGCCTTTACTTCCGCTGCAGAGCCGGTAAACCGGCGAACTTTATGAAACTTCCAAAGAAAAGCAAACCAAAATAAACCGTCTCCATAACAAACTATTTTGAACTCCAATTCTAATAAACATGATCATGCGACGATTTAAATATTGATTTCCCAAACTGATCGATCACGCTGATCACGCATAAAAGAAAACATCACCAACCACAACACCTGGAACTTCGCATCGCTGACTTTTTTGTATGATAATACATCCTGGATATATCCGACAAATCAAAGATGTCACAGTCCAGTAAACTCATGTAAACACAGTGTTGCAAGGCATTGCTAAGTGATAAAAATAAGCAATTAACGGCACATTTCAGTGATCGACAAGGAAAGTCTAAAATTTCTTCATAACCAAAATAAACAGATATTATTCTGCAACGGCAACAAGTGAACTCGTTACGGACTGCAGTTAGATAGTAAATTTACGATTAGTTTCGTTTAGATTTGATCATCATATTAAATGACAAAGTGTCACAATCCGTTTTATTTTGGAATGACGGTTTATGATAGAGAGAAGAGAAGAAGAAAAATACTATGTACAGTACAACTGAAAATCCGCCTCACAGATCCAATCAGAATGTCAAAGTAAAGTTATAAAAATGCATCAAACAATACATCCGAAAAACCTCCCAAGCGTGTCAATAAAGGCAAAGATTTTGTATAAACGTAGCAATTAAACCCACGCAACTGTCGAGAAAAAAACGACAACTTGTGTCAGCGGCAAAACATTTTCTTTCTTGTTGATTACAAGCAAACGCGCTTTTGGCTCGAAAAAGACAAGTGTAATTTCTCTCTCCATACTAGGCAAAATATTGTTCTGACAAGCAAGACATTGAAAACAAACCACGAATTGTAGAGAACCTGATAACTAGGTACCGCAAATTGCACTTTGTCATCCAAGTTCGGAACAATAATGAGCCAATTGTCGACAATGTTCGGAGAAAAACGAGGGTTTATTGTTATTTGTCGACAATGTCGGAACAATAACGATTCAATTTCGACATTGTCCCGAAAGAAGAACGAGAGTCAATTGCAATTTGTCGAAATTGTTCGGAAAATAACGATTGTTAATTGTGATTTCTCGTTAATTTTCGGCTGCCATTAACTCTCCGATGAACATACGACCAATTCTGATGCATAGCAATCTTATAGGAGTTCGACCTGATCAGACCGACATGCGGTCATCCCAGCAGAAACTGTCCTCGATTTTCCCTCGTGCACAGACAGTAAATTTGTAACTTATCTGCAAATTGGATTAACAGTCAATAAAACTACTGCGAAGGATTTTAAAAGCTGATGTTACCAGTTAAAGCCTTGGTCAGAGCAATTTTGCTCTCAATGACATGTTATAGGCAGATGAAAAATTTGCACCTTTCAATTTCAACTACAAACCAACGTGTCAGGAAAAAACAATTACGGTGGGGCTACTCTTTTCCGCGTGCAACAGTGCGATGGACTAGCATCCCATCCAGGGGGGAGTAGCAATACTCTCAGTTGCTTCATGCTACAGAAACCGTGATAAGCTCCGGCCGTTTGGGCCTCTTTAGCTCGTGTGCGGCCTTTACCCTTACTTTTTTTGTGCACTTTTTGCTTTTTTCGGAGAAATGCGAAGGCAGTTTGCCTGCACTCCATCTCAAACTTAAAGAAACGATCCTATAACTTCAATAAAGAGTGCTCAAATAAGAGTACTGATACAAACTTTAGCCAGCACCCTTTTTGGCTTTTGCACTCTGCGCCTGATTAAACTTCCCGAAACTTCTAAAGGAAAACAAATCAAAACAAACCGTCTCCACAACAAACCATTAACCGGAATTCCAAAAACACGATCCTGCGATGTTTTTCAAAATTAATCAACCACGCATGATTAGAAACACCACAAGAAACTAGACTTCTTTTTTCACAATCACTGACCCTTGTCTTTTGGCCGTGCATATTTAAGATATTACACTGCTGCAAATTGAGGTTAACACGTGTTAATTGTCTGAGTTCAAAGGCATTGCTAAGTGATAAAAATACAAGCAGTTTTAGTATGTTTGAGCAATTAAGTGTCAAAGTCTAATAATTCGTCTTCAGGAAATCTTTGCTCGCAGAACAACCCAAACAAACAAAAAAACGTGGAAAGAGCGATCGCGAACTAAGCTGGATATAGATCTGACCAATATTAAAATGGCCACTTACATTTAGATTTGAAAGATTTGAACATTCAAGATGCACTGATTAACATTATTATTTTACTAAATGATGCAACTTTTGTAATTCTGTTTAGGTGAAAGAACTCTTTTCTTTGCGAGTTTCTGGTTTTAATGGTTATAAACGTAAATAAGGAGTCATCATTACCGATTCTATCAAGCAATACGTAAATTAAGAATTACGTAAATTTATTACACCTTTTCCAACAGTCTAACAATTGCAAGAAGAATTTTCGAATTTCATTTTGCAAAATAACCAGAACTAAACAACACCAAACGAGAGTACTGCTTAATAGCCCGTCGGTTTTCATTTGTACGGTCACACTTGAAGATTTCATTCACGGTCTCAAATGTTAGAAATATCTTGTACAGCACAATAAACAGCACCGCAGGAAAGTACCGCTCAGTAGCTTTCATTTGAATTCACACTTAAGGATTTCATCCCCAGTCTCAAAAGTTAGAACCACCTTGTACAACATAAACAGTACCAAAGGAGAGTGCTGTTCAATAGCTTTCATTTGAGTTGTGACACTAGAATTTCATCCACAGACTCAAAAGTTAGCACCACCTTCTACAGTAAGATAAACAGCACCACAGGAAAGTACTGCTCAGAAGCTTTCATTTGAATAGTTACATGTTGGGATTTTATCTACGGCCTAAAAAATTAGTACCACGTTACATGGGCAGAATCGTCACTTTGTGAGTGAACATGACACGAAGGGGAATTTATTCTTATCTTTTAGCACCTGTATTCAGATTTAATCACTATCAAAGTCGTATTTTGCATTTTGGCGACTGTTTAGCGGCCTCATCCAGTCTCGTGTGCGAATAAACGTTTAGGATCTGAAAAACGTACATCAAGACAGAATGACTAAGCGAATCTACTTCCTTTACCAGCCGTTTATTTTATTTATTTATTTTTTTACGTAGATGAGGCCACTATTATTAGTTTTAACGACTTCTATGGTGAGGCATAGAAAGTTTGTATACATGTAGCAATTACACCCACGCACTCCACGAGAGAAAACCAAGAATCTGCATTATTTGCAAAACAAACTTTTCTTTCCTCCTCACTACAAGCAATAGCAACTCTTGACAAAGACACAACTAAGGGATAAGATGAGAGTTATTTCTCTATCCATCGTGGACAAAATTTTGATCTGACGATCAAAACAAATGAAGTGTGGAAACCATAACAACAACACCGATTGTTAATTGCAACTTATCGGCAATGTTCCGAACAAAAGCGAAACATTGTTCGGAACAACAACGAGGGTTAATTACAATTTGTTGACAATGTTCCCAACAAAAGCGATCGTTAACTGCGAAGTATGGATAACCACAGATTGCAATTTGTCCGCAATATTCGGTTTCGGTAATCTTTCCAATCAACACACGACAGATATGTTGGGTTACCCAGATATAGCACGATGATTACATCCCTTTGGCATTTCGATTGCGGCAAGCAGACATTTCCTTAGTTAAAGATTCTCTTACGTAGATACACTTGAGTTATTAAGCCTAACAAAAACATCTTAGGGATGATCAAGTCTGAACCGCGCTTTCTGCGGGATAGCTGGCTAGAAAATTACTAAGCGATATTTCTCAAGCGCATGTTACGCAGGCTATTGGGTACCCCTTTCAGTAATGACCTAAAACAAAAATTGAACATTTTTATTACTCAGGGATAAGCTAAAAACAGCAGGTTATCGTGGGCTGTTAGTCGCTTGAACGTTTCAAGCCTCGTAAATGCCTTTTGCGTTGTGATTTGTGCTAAATTTGGCAATCCTTTTTAGTATTCACCTTTGGCGATCCCTTTAAGTTAAGGAGTGGTGCGGCAACCCTTTAGAACACTAAAACAACAACTGATTTCCCTACCCTTGCGTACAATCGAAGCACAGAAAAGGTACCCCGGCCGTACCCTCTCACGCAGCCGTTTTTAGGGGAGTCATATTACCCTCTTCCCCACAATAATACGACTCCCTTAAAAACCACTGCGTAGGAGGCTACCCCGGCCGGAGCATCCTAGTATAGCTGACTATAGGAAATACTCCCCGGGGAAACACCGAGTACCATGTCCCCTACTCTTTTAGAAAAGTGCGGCCGGCTATTTTAGATCTAATACTCATTTTGCGTGGAAAGATGCACGAGACAAGGCCATCACCTAATGACATGATAATCCGAGCTGAAACTTGATGTATACATAGTGTTATCTTATATACACAGCCTGTGTATCTTGAAAAGTTGCGTTTTAGATGGCTCCGAAATGACTAGGCAAAATCACTTCCTTTCTCAGCCGCTACTGTGTTTACTTCCTTTGTCAGCTGTTATGGTATATACGTAAATAAAGTCATCATTATCAGTTTCACCATTTACTATGGCGTCAAACAACACAACTGTTAAAACTCTTAATTGTACGCAAACAAAGAGAAAGAGAAAGTAGTGGTATAAAAGCAGCAATTAAACCCACGCGCCCTTGTCAAAGTAATGTGAGTATAAGTATTAGCAAATTTATTTCCGGTTTTTGTGTATATGTAAACAACAAGTACAAATTATAACGTTCATCTCTAGCCTCCCACGCAGACACTCTTAGGGCTGATGATGATGAGCGAAAGTGAAAGACGTAAAGCCATTGTCGCCTGAGATAGCTACAGAATATCCAAGCGATTTTTCCCTTTATTAATCAGTAAATTTCTTTTTTATTTCCGTAAAAACTGCCACATTTTCTAGTTTGTCAAATTGCCCGGCCTGAGCAATTGATAAAATCAATAATCGATAACAAGCGATGACAATCGATGGCAATCGATAACAATTAATCGATTGATATTGGAAATCAATGACCAATCGATGGCCAAAAAATTTGTGTTTTTTAATTGCCATCGATTGTTATCGATTGTCATCGACTGTCATCAATTGTCATCGACTGTCATCGATTGGCATCGATTTCCATATATTTTTGGGAGGTCAAAAAGGAAATGTTTTACAGAGGAAATACGGTGAAATGAAATTACCCAACAGTTGTTAAAATTGCAGCATACGTATTTAGGGTGGCCAAAGAAACTACGGACGTAATTACGTGACCCTGAGCTTGGTGCCAGATGGTCGACACGAATCGCTCGCCAACTTCAACAGAAAAAAGGCACTCGTAATACCCCTTAACAACAACCTGCTGGATAGTCAAAATAACCTGACACATGTCAACCGAGTAATTTGTGCAAAAGACGGAGTAAAAGTCACCAGACACGTACGCAGCCACGAGCGGAACTAAATAATTGATCAAAAATTGATCGAAAACAAACAGCTTGACAGCAAATGACAGTCAGTAGTAATCGATGATCAATGGTAATCGATTGTAATCGATAGCAATTAGAGGACTTGAGCTTGTGATTATCGATTGGTCATCGATTGGCCGATAGCAATCGATAGCAATTAACTAATTGTCATTGATTGTTATCGATTGATCGATTGGATTTCCGATGATCGATTGCCATCGATTGATCAGGCAGGGCAAAATGGTATCAATGATATCAATCCCTGAATTTTTACATCACTGCAATGCATATAAACATTGTACAATCCACTATCATGAAAATCAACGTCTGAAGTTTTTCTATCAAAAAGTTTCTTCTGCACATCGCCCACAATCCTATCGCCTTTCACGACATGTACTTACAGTGGCCGATTTTGCAACGCGCGGCATAATAATTTGCATGTTCAGAGTTAGTCCGCTGTGATTAGTCAGTAGATTTAGCTCTGGGATAGGGAATACCTAGGTCTCTTCGCAGAATTCAGAATTCTTGCGGTTGTCAATCAAACGGTTGGAAGTGCAAAGTAAATCTCAAGGTGAGATAAGGTGGACAAAAGGGCCCAAAACAGAAAAACAGAATCAATCCCGGAACTTCAGCACGAGCAAAAGTGGAGGTCAAACAACAATCGGACCATATGACGCCTGTGTTCGCTTCGAATGACCACGCGATTTTTTTTCCTTATGAATTAATAAATTCTCTCTATATTTACGGAAATAGAGAACCTGATATGGCTTCAGTGAGCAAAACCTAAAAACACCTAAAGTGCACAAACAAACACCGAGTATTTGTAATGAAAGCAATTAACTGAGGCCCACGCACTTACCGAGAGAAAAGCGAGTATTATCCTAGTGCCCAGTTCCCTTCTTGCTCACTGATTTTTGGCGCGAATTCATGATCTTTCGTGCGCAAGAGAAAGATGTGTGGATGCTTAGGGACAAGCATCCATTTTGATTAACACATACATTTTGATGCGTTTCCGTGAACGTGAAGTTAAGAGGTATTTCTCTGCCCATCGTAGGCAAAATTTTGATCTGACGAGAAAAACAAAGGAAGTGTAGAAACCACAACAACAACAACACCGATTGATAATTCGGTAACTTGTCGGTAATGTTCCGAATAAAAGCGAGACTTTGTTAGGAATAATAACAAGGGTTTTACGACAATGTTCGGACCAAAAACGATCGTTAACTGCGAAGAATAGATAATCGTAGCCATACCCATCGCTGGCAATATCCTGTTTCCACAATCCTTCCGATCAACACACTTTTATAGATGAGAGTAATTATAGCAGGATGACAACATCCCTGTGGCATTTCCATTGCGGGCAAGCAGACATTTCCTTAGTTCAAGATTCTTTTTTATGTGGCCGGTAGGAACACTGAGATGATTAAGCCATTGAACCGTGCTACTGATAACCATAGATTGCAATCTGTCGGCAACATTTTGTCTCCGTAGACTTCCTATCAACACAAGACAGATTGTTATAATTATAGCAGGATGACCACATCCCCATGGAATTTCTATTGCGGGCAAGCAAATATTTCTCTGGTTCAAAATTTTTTCACGTTTAAATCACGCTTTCCAGCTGTGCCACAGATGCGGTTAGAAAAAGAGTAAGCGAATATTTTCCCCTGTTGATCAACAAATCTTCGCCACGTATACGTACTTTGTTTTGACGCAATTGTGCTGTTGACCCGGGGGGGTACTCCCTTATATACCCTCTACGGGGAAGTGCTGCCCGATAGGGTATGGTTTTCAGAGGGTTTTGTCTTGAACAGGGTATCGATTTCATCCATTTTTGTCTTAAACAGGGTATCGTTATACCACCTTATGTATTCGTTAATTTACAGAACCCTCACAAAAAGCCGAATTTTTACCAATTTGTCAATGTACAGCATATTGAAATAAGAAGCAGTCTCTGACTAGTCAGGAGCATATCACAGAGCATATCTGGACTAGTCCATCCGGCTAGCCGTAGGGAGGGTATGATGTTGGGTTAAATGTCTTAGATAGGGTACAAAAAATCTGAATTCTGTCTTAAGCAGGGTAGCAAAATCAGATATATTTGTCTTAAACAGGGTCAGAGTTTAAACACCCAGGCCGCACCTCCCTACCCGAGCATGTGCTGAGTGCCCCCCCCCGGAGGGTTGTTGATTTGATCGCTCTATATATGAGGACTTCTTGCATTAAATTGTGTTTCTCCCTTTCGTTTTAAAAATGACGCTCAATCTCAAAACTAGACAACATTTCACTTTGCAGACCACAGGAAAATACTGCAGTTGAACGGTCACAATTTAGGATTCCATCCGGCACAGACTCAACAAATAAAAATGGAAATGTGATTTCATGATATAGCCTATCTTTCTTACCTATGCGATAATCCCACCGGTGGGGGCTTTTCCTGGGAATTTTTTATGGGGGCGTCCCGGAGTCTCCAAACCCTGACCCCGTTTCAGACCAAAAAATGCAATTTTCCAAAACACGTTTTAAGACCTTGCCTCTAAAATCCACGCCCATTTTCAGACCTGGTCTATGAAATTCATACCTACATCACACTTTTTAGGTCAACATGATTTAAATTTATACCCATTTTCAGCCCAAGAAGGCTCAAAAACCACTAAAAAAAATGCTAGCGTAATCGGGAAGGGGCTACCTAGGAGGCTCTGTAGGGTTTCAGGATTATGGATTATTAAGGGGGGGGGGGGGGGGCGTTTCGAGAAGGGATACGGATTATTGACACTAAATTTAAAGCTTAGGAATTAATTTTTTTATATAATTTTATTTTAGGGATAGAAAAGAAAATTTTATTTTAGCGATATATTTGTTTACAAAATTGGGATGCGGATTATTTCCAAACTTTACCCAGGATTATGGATAATTCAGACCCCGCCCCTCCCCCAACAGGGCCTCACCAATACACCTTATACAAGTGAGTACTTCACCCCGTCCGGGTGGGGATCACCCCACTCACCCCCAACTCACAAATGTGAAGAGACAGACCACAATACCGGGTAAGGGGGTTGGTCTCTAAAGAGAATATGCTGCTGAATCAGTGGGGAAGTGAAACACAAAAACTTGGATTTATCATGTAGCTGATAGGGTAAACTGACCACCTTAAAGAAACACTGGGTACTACGTCCTTACCCTGTTCGAACAGTTATGTGGGTTCTTTAATGTCTCATACGTATTTCACGTGAAATTATGTACAAGACAAGGGCAACAACCTACGACCACCGACCGCCTACTGGACGCGATGATCTGAGCTGACATATGATGGTGATCTTCTAAACACAGTCTGCAAAAGTTGAAAATTCTGCTACAAAATGACTGGGCAAATTTACTTCCTTTTTCATCCGTTGTTTGTTTCGTTTGCCAGCTGTTATGTTATATACGTAAATAAAGTCATCATTATCAGTTTCACCATTTATTATGGCGTCAAACAACACAAACGTTTGAATGCAAACAAAGAGAAATAGAAAGTAGTGGTATAAATGCAGCAATTAAACCCACGCGCCCTTCTCAGTGTAATGGATGCATAAGTAATAGCAAAGTTATTTCCGGTTTTTTGTACACGTAAACAACTAGCACAAATTTTTACGTTCAACTCATGAGTGAAAGCGAAAGACACACAGCCATTGTCGCCTGAGATCACTACAGAATATCCAAGCGATTTTTCCCTTTATTAATCAGTAACTTTTATCTTTATTTCCGTAAATAACTGTCACATTTTCTAGTTTGTCAAAAGGGTATCAATCCCTGAACTTTTACATCACTGCAATGCACATGAACATTATACAATCCGTCTGTCATAAAAATCAACGACTTAAATCGCTACAGAATGATCAAGCATTTTTTTTCTTTATTTAATAATCAACAAGTTTCTTCTGTATTCACGTAAATAACTGTCATTGTTATTAGTTTGTCAAAACAGAATCAATCCCGGAACCAGGTCAAACAATCGGACCATATGACGCCTGTGTTCGCTTCGAATGACCTCGCGATTTTTTTTCCTTGTGAATCAATAAATTCTCTCTATATTTACGTAAATAGTTAACCTGATATGGCCTCAGTGAGCAAAACCATAAAAACATCCAAAGTGGGCGAACAAACACCAAGTATTTGTAATGAAAGCCATTAGGGCCCACGCACTTCCGGAAAGAAAAGCGAGAATTTGTATTATCCTAGTACCAAGTTCCCTTCCTGTAACCTGATTTTTGACGCGAATTCACGACGTCACCGGCTGACCTTTCACGCGCGCGCGCACGAGGCAACTGCCTGTCAGGATGGTTAGGAACTAGAGTGACGCCTCGTCTACAATAATGCTTTTTGGTTGGAAAACGCATACTTTTTACCTGTGATTTGTACAAAAGTGTATAAGGGAAAAGTTTTTTGATGGCATAACTTTGACCTATCCCAGTTTTCATACTCTTCGTGACCACCACAATATATTATTTTTTTTCAATGACATATACCCATTCTCTGTAAGAAATTGGGTTGTTTTATTTTTGAATCTTTTCAGAGGAGAATATAGTCATGATTGTAATTAAGAGAGTTTTACTAAATATATTATTGCTGTACTATTACTATTATCATTACCTTTTCTATGCAATACCATCTATGTCAGTGGGAATGCAAATGAATTGCTGTTGTTGCTGTATGTTGTTGATGCGTTTTCAAATATAATCCACACCAAAACGATCCCAAAAAAGCTGACGAACGTTTTGGAAAAGAATTCGAAAGTAGAAACTTCCAGAAACTTATCATTTTCCGTGTGGACAAGTAACAAGGAATCGTTTTGTAAACGCTGTAGTGTGTGTACGGGTGTAAACGGAGACTTTCGAAAACGCTGACGGCTTTTTTGATTGGTTTAGCATGGGAAATAGTCGAGAACGCTTTAAAAGATGTCCAGTGTTTCCATTAGTGCAGAAAGGTGAAAACGATACAAAAACGCTTGCGTTGACGAAAATGTTTTGCTCCATTTCGGGGCATCTGATAACGGGTCATTCGAAGGATGGATAAGACAGAGATATCTAGAGAGGGAGATATCCACAATACCGATGAACTTTTTGCATTCAGTTCTGAAAAGGAAACGAAACCTTTCTTTGGGGAGGAGAAACCTTAATACAATAGTTTACTAAGATATGAAAACACCAAAGAGATAACAACAAAATATAAGGGAACGACGACGAATAAGACTGTCGACGTTAGAGGCAAATATGTAACCTTCGGATGCAGAGGTCCACACGACGCGTAAATAAACCGCACTGGTTCGGTATTGCCGGATCTCTGGTGCAGAGATGCTGGAGCCAGACGTCACTCGAAGTCTAATAGAACAAAACTGAATGCAAGGCTGGCACTACGACAAAGAGCTGGTTTATTTTTATGGCTAATATTTCGGTTAACAAAATTAGCCTTCCTCAAGGCCAGGGCTATACTGAAGGAAAATACTATAACGGCTCCAAAAATTTGAATTTTTGAATAGTTAATCATTAAACATTTGTGTATTTTTTAAATTCATATTTTTGGAGCCGTTATAGTATTTTCCTTCAGTATAGCTCTGGCCCTGAGGAAGGCTAATTTTTTGTTAGCCGAAATATTGGCCATAAAATGAATGTGGTGCCAGCCTTGCATTCAGTTTTGATCTGTTAGAGCAGGTACACGTACGACCAACTTTGCGCTTTCAGTTTTAACAGGGTTTGTGCCCCTTTTCCTGAGAAACAATTTTCCAGGACTTTCCATGACTGGAATAGATTTTTCCAGGGCTTTCAAATGCACAAATTATAACTGAAGCAATAAACCCTTACGAAATGGAAATCCAAAAATAATACTGCAGACGATTGGTGATAAAGAAAACTTTATCACAAGGATTCATAGATTTCCAGGACTTTCCAGGACCTGCATTGATTTTCCACGACTTTCCAGTACTGGAAAATGCCAGAATAGAATTCCAGGCTTTCCCGAACTTTCAGGACCCATACGAACCCTGAGTTTAGGAAAGGAAAGGAAAAGCCTAAAAATGATAGTTTACTAAAGTAGAAAAATGCCAAAGAGAAGATAACTAACGGTACAAGAACAAGAATGGTTAAGATTGAAGGCGATATAACAGAATCGCAAAGTTGAAAAATGCAAACGTTTACCGGCGCCAAAGTCATGAAAGAGGCGGATAGCTGAAGACATTTCAGGGCAAACAAAATTATAGGAGATGAAGATGACAATTCCAGTAGTCTTGCTCTTCTAAAATATCTAAAAACCCCAACAGAATTCTTGATCATGGACTTCAATGAATTTTCTAGCACATATCCAATTGCATCAAAGACTTGCAAGTGGTGAAGTCACCATATTTAAGAGAAAATCCTTTTTTGCGTACATAATTTAATGGACCATTTGCAAAATGATTGATTCCGCATTTAAAAGTATTAGTTTTATATAAACTTGCATATTACTTTACAGACACCAACAACCTTCTCTTCACCAAGCCCTGACCTTAGTATTACTTACTGCCACCCCTCTGACCTGTTACAAAGCTACTCACACCACCCCTGACCTGTTTTGTTGCTATTCAAACTACCCCTGACCTGTTCCATTGCTACTCACACCACCCCTGACCTCTTTTATTCCTACTCACACAACCCCTGACCTGTTTCATTGCTACTCACACCACCCCTGATCTGTTGCATTGCTACTCACACCACCCCGGACCTGTTTCTACCCCTGACCTTGTGTTGGTGATCCGACATCTTCCAGCCTCCGCTGATGGGCTTCAAACAGCGTCAGGTAATCAGGGTCATCTTGTTTCTGTGTCTTGATTATTCCACGGTGTTGGCGCACATCCTCAAGTGATGCCTCGGATCCCCCGTCTGAAAATTCTGAAAACACATTGTAACCATCTTAAGTAGTATCATGGATCTGTTATAATCTGAGGTCATATTTACACTGAAGAAAACATTTTTTTAATTTTTTGCACAGACTGTCATTTTGCCAAAAAATTCATAAAGGACCTGACTTGTAGCTTGAAAGTACATTTATGGTGTCCATCCATGCATAAATGTCAAGCACTAAGATTTTATGCTTGAATATAATGTTTGAATTCTATGCTTGAAGATTCTATGCTTGAATCTTAGTGCTTAAATGTCAAGCATAAAGATAAAAACTTTATTAACGTGTCAATACCTTACAGCCTGGGAAAATCCCATACTAATTTAGGGACACAAATTACTATTAACACTACTATAAATATGTAAAAAAAAATTCTTAAGTAGTGTCATGGATCTTTGATAAGCAGAAATTATGCAAGCATAATTTGCCAAGCACAAAATAGCTGGACTGGAGAGGCATTTAACCCCAACGATGGGCCCAGACCAATGTTTTGTTTTAGTTTGGAGCTAAAATTGCCTATGGACTAAAAACAGGAAAAATACAAAGGTGTAAATCAATTAGCATTACGCATTATCATCACCATGATCATCATCATCACCATCATCATCATCATCATCACCATCATCATCATCATCAACGTAACCTCAATACCATCCTAATCATCACCATCACTGTTCTTGTCACTATCTTTACCTCTCTAGTAAAAGCAACTTTCTGAAAAGAAAAGAAAAACCTTTCTCACCAGTTTCTTCTTCTCCTTCTTCGTCATGCCCTGCAACTTCTGTCGCCTCACCAGTAGTGGCTTTCGCAGCCTGGACATCCACTCCCAGAGGAACAGAACTGACCTTGGAGTTCCTGCTATCTTCCACTAAGAAAATGTATCGATCTCCATCCTGAATCAGACGTGTAGATTTTGGAGCTGTTGATGCATGGCCACTGCTAAGAACTATTGGAACTATGAAAAGGAATCAAAATACAATAATACTGCATTTAACTGCTAAGAATAAAAGAAGTGAATCTAGTGAGGTTATGATCTTCATTAAACCCACCCAAACTCCCTTTTATGATAATTTGGAAATATAGGCTTTCCCTCCACGACAAAGACCCAGATGGACTTAGGGCTTAAGAACTCCAAGACCGCAAGATTGGGGCTCTAGGGCTCCATCACTTAACTCCAGGGCTTAAAGCTACAGGCTCCATGGCAACAATCTTGGGGCTCCATGAGACCTGTTAAGCCTAAAAAACTGGAGATCACTTATAACAACAAGGTACATCAGGTTCATTTAAATGTAACAAGTGTTACTGGTAGAGAACTCCATAGCGCCCATTCCTTTCTTACTAGCAATGCCCCCCCCCCCTTACCCCACACACGAATCCTTTACATAAAATCCTGCACCCACCCCAGAAAAAATTTAACTACCAAGATTTGTCAAAGAGATTTGTTTTGCTCAAGAAAAAGTAGTTCATATAAGAGGACACAAATATTACCACATGTCATGTACCTTTGTCAAATGATAAAAACAGGTCTGTGATGTGGTTTGTAGCAGGAGATTTTGAACAGTTGCTTTTTGCATCATCTTGCTGGTTAATGCCTGGTTGAGCACAAGGCCTCTGCTGTTTGTCTGAAGAAAAAGCATTGTAAGGTGTTGTGATGGTTTACACAGTACAGTGTTCCTTACATATTTTACACACCAGTTGGTGTTTTTACAGCAAGAGGGGGGTCAGGGAAGTGGAGAGTGTAGAGGAAGTGTCAAAGGCAAGGGTGTCGGAAGCAGGATCTCCAAGGTGGTGAAAAGCAGGACAATTAAATAGGACAAAATTACACAACATTACAGAAATATATTTTGCAATTGAAAAAGGGAAAAGAGCAGTTAGCCAACAAAATAGGCTGGTACCAGGATTAAGGGGTACAGGAGCAGGAAGTTTGGACTCCCCTTTACAATGTAAATCAGAAGACTGAGCATTCTTGCAAAACTTTAAAAACACTATATATATTGTGCAGTTCCAGAAAATATCCATACTCCCCCCACAGAAGATTTTTTGTTTTGCACCCAACTCCCCCCAAGAAATTCCAGTTTAGCTTCATACTTTGCTTTAAGACCCCCCTCCCCCTAGAAATTTCCAATGACCTTCCATGGGGTGGGTATAGATTTTTTCTGGAACTACAGAAAATTTTTGAAAAAAAATTGTCATGTGCCCTATTCACTGTCCATTCGCACAGACTTGCTTAAGTTTGACCTCTTGTTCAATGGGCATTTACAGAAATTGACATGTCAAAGTCAAATAAAGTGTTTTTTTTTCAAATAAAAGTGTTCATAATTTGTTGACTTCCATGATAAACCTACTTTGTGCTGTAACCTTCATTGTGGAAGAATTGTAAAATGACCTTATAGTTTAAACCCTCACAAACAACCACCCTCTTATTCAGAGATACTTATACTATAATTGATATAAATAAATTACTCGTATTTGATTCCATAAGCACTATAAACGTAACTGTTATTCATAACCAGTAAAACAGAATTTTAAAACTCTAATTAAACAATTTGACAATTAAACACCGTTTGATCATTAGCAGCAAAGGTGACTCTTACATCCGAGACAAACATTCAATAAGAAATCACTTCTTCGGAGAAATCTGAGAATAAAAAGTTGATATGTGATCTGAAAGGATCAACCATGTGGCAAACAGACGATATAGCTTCATTAGTTAATATCACATGCTGGAGAAGCATCTGAGATAGAATGAAAATCTTAGTTTTCGTTCCATTATCTCCAAAGAAGTGATTTCTAATCTAACAGATATTTCATCACTGTTAAGGAGAGAAAAATTCCAAGTTTTGTTTCAATTTTAATGACATCTGCCAACAACGAAATGTATATTTCCAAAACTATCTTGCACCATTTTACCTTCTGTTGTTGTTGTAGAAGCTGAAGCAGGACTTTTTTCTCCTGCTCCAACATCTGCTGGGGGAGCTGGACCCAAAGAGCATCTTGCATCAGTGGTTTTATGAGGCATCACAACTAAACTAGCTACACTTTGCATTCATGCACCCTTTGAAAGAGGTACAAAGTAAAACAATTTTTAACACAACGATTACGAAAAAAGACTTTCAGTTATACTGGGGATGCAAGTTTCCAGAGACTGCCAAGGTTGTCAGCTATCTGAGAACGTTTTTCATGAAATCCAAAAGTTTTTATATTAGTTCAAAATTTGGCAAAATAACTTTTCAGAAGCATTTAAACTTAATAGACTATAAGAGAATTGCGAAGATCACCTGTAAATTGAGTGAAAGTATCTTTACATTAAACTTTTGTCCTGGATGTTTCTATGGTAATCAAAAGATTGCTATGGCAATATGAAGTAAGCTTACCACGAGCTCACAAAGAGATTTTAATTTTCGAAGTTAAAACTATTGCAGATTTCCTTTTCCTGTCTTTCAAGAAATGAACGTCAAGATTTCAACACTTTCTCCATAAAATGTCCCTAAATATTATAACAACAAAGCACATCTTACCTTTTCATGCAACCTCCTATCATCGAAAGACCAGACGGGTGTGTTTATCAACGGTTTCTCTATGTTTACTGGAAGTGTTTACGAATCCCATTCAAAACAAATTCAAAACGGTGAACGACAGTCCGAACGACATGGCAAAGATGGCGCGAACTTGCAAAAAATCGTAGTCTGTTGTTCTTTTGGCCAGCGGTATGAGAACCACGAACCTCACGCACGTGACACGCACGCACGGCCTCGCGCACTCCTCACGCACAGGATTTTGCACAGGACTCTTCTTGAGCAACCCTCGCGGAAACTTCCACAAGATCCATTGTAAGAATTGTGCGTTCAAGGGTTAGTTTCCTACGCAGCCGTTCTTGGGGTCGTTAATGAAGTTCGTCCGTTTACGTTATTAGCGAGTTTAAGCAAATCGCTACGGCTGGCGCTACTACGGCTGCCGTTACTGAAAAGGTCTGGGGAGAGTACGTCTCGACAGCCCGCCAAATTTAAGTTTAAGCAAAGCGAAATACAAAGTAGCTGGGCTAAGGAGTTAAAATGGCTTCGTTCAAAGAAAGATAGCTGTTATTTGCTTTGCTAGGACCAACAGAATAATTCTGAACGAAGGCGTATGCCGTACACTATGTACAATGACAACAATTTAATCGATGGAATGTATCGAAATGTATAATTTCAAAGAGACCAATATCTCAAAGACTATCGAGTGAAGAACAGACATATTTCAGTACTCACCGAAGCAAAATAGATAGAGGATATTACACGGTGGCGCGAAGGTATGAATTTTATTTTCGAGTGGTAAAAACAATATTTTACGAAGGAGCACAGCGAGCGAGTAAAATATTGTTTTTTACCACGCGAAAATAAAATTCATATCTCCAAGCCGCCGTGTAATCTTTTTTTTTTTATTATATAGACAAGAGTGTTTTTGCATAAACAACAGTGTAAATTTACGAGTGGTCTATTTTCCACTAAAACACTCTTGTCTATAATAATAATATCGTATACGAATCCAGTTATAAAGCCTCTTCACTAAACACTCAAAGCAAACTTTACCGCAAATACAACCTCGCGCTTAGCACGAATATTTCTCTTCGCTATTCCAACAGTCTGCCAAACTAATGCACCGATCAATTCGAAACTTCAACATCCCTCCCCGACCTTCCCAGGCATACCCGGGTATTTGACTGTGCCCGGGGAGGGGGGAATTTGAACGTTGCGTTAGAAGGGTGGGGAATTTGAACCAGATTTTTCTCTTGATCTGACGTAATATGAAGATCTATTATACCCTGGCGGTTTGGCGGTTTAAGCCAATTTTGAGTGTCGGTTTGCGGTAACATCCGTAATAATGTTGCGTTTCGGAAAATTATAACTTTATCACGCGGTTTTCGGTCTTTTCGTGTTTGATGGCGGTTCTTCAAACAATATGTGCGGTCGCTTTATTTTCCTTGAAGCTTCTCCCTAGACAAAAGAGTGCCTTTTAGGGGTAGAGTAACACAGGAGTTTTTCTGCTATCTCCCCCTGCAGGAGGAAATAAAGAACGGTGGCCGTGGATCTTGAGTCAGATATTGTTAAAAAGGGTGACGGGCCTGCGCGACTCCCGCGCGCGTGTTTTACTTTTAACATGGCTTTAAAATTTAGGCCAGTAGTTGTACGATATTAGGGGCTGTTCCTCGAAAATGTTGTTAAGCAATGGTTGCTGTGTTATGAAATGCCAGCTGTCCATGAGTACTGGTTTTAAGTTGGGCCCTGCTGGGTGATATTGCGTTACAAAGGACAAGATTTTCTTGTTTTGTTTTTGTTTTTGTCGGAGGGCTTGACTACTGTCTTCAAAAGTAACTTCTGAGAGGGTTGTTTGAATAAAGTTCTCTGGGTATCCTCTTGTGAAGTTTGTGACGCTTTCTTCAAATAATGCTTTAGAAGAGTTAGGTTCTGAGTAGTCTTAGAGCCTCCCCTTTGATGAATCCTCTCCTGATGGACGGCAGGTTGAAAAATGGGTGTATTTAAATGTTTCAGGGACTTAAAGTGGGTGCGTACATCCTAGCACCGACTCAATTTCAAATCTTTCGCCTTTGTAAACAGTAGTGTCTAAGAAGTTTGCTTGAGTTTTGGATACTTCAGCCGTAAACTTGATAGTTTGATTTAATGAACTGTGTGATATCTTCTCTGGTTCTGTTCCAGAGGGAGAACTGAAATGTTGTCAGTGAATCGTTTCCAGACAAGCGCTTTTAAAGTGCTTTGATTTGAGATATCTGTTTCTACCTTAGCCATGAAAATATTAGCGAAAGTTCTCCGCTAAGATAAGTCTGAGCGCTCTTTGCTGTAGTTGTCGTGTAGGGATAGAAGGTTCGTTTCTGTGGAATGCTTTGTATGCTAGGCTTTGAAACCACGACCACCATGACGTTACGAATAACTCTCCCGGCGCATATTACAAGACCACTAATTTGTGCTGAAAACATTCCACGGTAAAGGTAACCTAAAGTTCACACGCTTGTGTTGTCACTAAATTTCATTTCAGAAAGACCGAAAGAGCACACCCAACCCTCTAAACTTGAATTGTTGTTTCGGTCTAAACACCGTGCATTCTTTGGGTTCGGTGAACTGCCCACTGGATGTCAAAACTATTGCCGGACACTATTTGATTGCAGGTTATTGAAAGGAATTAGAAAAAAAATGATGTTCTACGCTTAAGATCTCGTGATCATTGTGAGCAGAAGTACGATTATTATGCGAAAAATACGGTAAAAATGTGTAGACTACTGTTAAAAGATCCTTATTGCGATTCTCTTTCTGCCATGAAGGCGGTTTCGGTCTTTAGGAGAAAACGAAAGCGGTTTGCGGCCTACGAAGAACAAAATAAGGCAGATTGCGGAATGTGCGACCCCCTATAATAGACCCTCTAATACGCCCGTGATTTTTCTCGGTTTTTGTAGGGTTTGACGGATTTACAAGATAGAATTTGCCTTTGTTGGTGAATAACTCTTTCAAAAGGGTCTTTGTAAGAAGTTTGAAGGTGTCATTACGGTATATCTCTCTCTGAAAAGCGTGTTAAGTGTTTGATTGAAGACAAAGTCTGTCTTAGTAGTTTAGTACTAATTGGTGGGGCATTTGAACGGCTTTTTGGCCCCGAGGGGAGGGAATTTGAACAAGCCAATCTTCAAAAGTTCAAATGCCCGGGGGTTTGCCCAGGGGGGCGATGTTGAACTTTCGAATTGATCGGCGCATAAACAGTACCATATAATCCAGCCAGCTCGCAACTTTCTTTCTTTTTCCGACTATGTCACATGCATCCTTGGTGCTGACCAAAAGAAATGCAGCCTCTGGGAACGAGATTGTGTCCGCTACGGCTGGACGTAACCGACTGACATGCGCACTGTCTCATTTTTTTGAGAAATTCACTTCCGGCAGCCGTATTAGCGCTAGCCGTAGCGATTTGCTTGAGCTTCCTATTATAAACTCAACACGGTCTTTTACAACGTAATACTAAGTTTGTTTACAGAAGGTAGCATTTTTCTTCTCCAAATGAACAGCAAATCGCTTCTTCTCTCCACCAACTTTTTTTTTTTTAAATTTACATTTAAAGTCTGCTAGGTTGACGACACAACCCCCAGCCCCCAGCCCAAGGCTCTTTCTTAGTTAGCGATTTCAGAATAAAATTTGACCATGAACCAAACAAAGGACAATAAGTTTTCATCATATAGAAAATCGTGTTTGGACATAAATGCCTCCCACGTTTGTTTTTTTTTTTTTTTTTGACTTTTGCTGCAGTTAGTCAATGACCAACTCAAACCAGAAAGCCAAAGAAAATGAGAGGTCATCGTGCTCGTGTCGGAGAAAAAACGTTGTGTACACAGAAAAATCATTATACTTTTTCATTCCACGGGTGAAACGTACCACATCAAATCTCATATAACTTGTACTACTTTCGATGTTATCTACGTGATTCAATGTCGCCTATGTAATTTACAATGCATTGGGGAAACTAAACGTCGCCTCAAAGACCGTTTCAATGAACATAGACGACCTGTACTCAACCCTACTTCTAATTATATCTATACAGCGGTTTCGGAAACACTTTCTCAGCAATAACCACTCTGACACCCACATGCTACTTATTCCTATTGAAAAACTTAATAATGAAGGCGATTCTTTTAGAAAGGCACGTGAGGCTCACATTATTCACAAGGCTAAGACTCTTGAGCCTCTAGGCATTAATAAACGTGATGAACTGTAATTTGTAACTGAAAATTGTTTTTGTTCATTTTCTATCATTTCTAAGCCACACCATACCACGTCATATATGTAACTTCCGCTCATTGTTCTACTACATATATATTTCTGGGGAGTGAAGAACCTTCGAGTTTGGACCCGAGTTCGAGTTCGAGTTCGAGTTCGAGTTACAAGAATTCAATGAAATTTTCACAATTATCTGTAAATGACCGTGAAAAAGAGCAAAAGAGACGCTGCGAAAACTGATGTAAAGCACGATGAAATCGATAATCGATAATAACCGATAGAAGTTAGTTCAATTGTATCTGAAATCGATGAAGGTATTTGTAGTGAAGACGCATTTTTTAATACAAGGTTGGGGACTGGCGCTAGCCATGCACGCGGACTGTCGATTTTTCAGAAGTTCATCTTCATGCATTTCACCAATCTAAAGCACAAAACAGCATATGACAAAATACCTTGTTGACCCCTGGTGGGTGGGAACTAGAGAAATGTGTGTATTGAAATGTTTCAGTTGGTTTGAAGTGCATTTTTATGTCTAATATAGACCCGTTAGCGATTCTTTCGCTCTTGTAAACGCTAGTGTCGAGGAACGCGGTATCTGTGTCAGATACATCAGCCGTAAACTTGATGGTGGGGTGGTGGCTATTTGCTTGTTCCATGAATTGCGTGACCTCGTCTTTGTTCGTATTCCAGATCGAGAATATATCATCAAGATACCTTTTCCAGACGAGTGGTTTTACAACGCTACGGTGTAGGATTTGTGATTCTACAGTCCCCATAAAAATGTTGGCAAAAGCGACTGTTTCCATGTTGTATTCAAATTGCCCCCAAAATTTTATGCCTCTTCGCTTGCGTATGTCACCTTATGCTCATCGCACGTGTGAACAACGTTGTGCTTATTCTTGTTTTTATCTTATGTTTGCGTCGTAGGTAAAAAGAAGCCCATTTCCATTATTGACCGTATGTACAGCAGTAGGCTATGCTTTTCTTTTAAAATTTCAATTAGTACATGTCACCTCTTTCGTAGTTTTTGCAACAAAAATTAAACGCTTATGGCAATAACAAGATTGAACTTTGCAACCGGTAATAAACGGAAACTATAAAGCAATGAAATGTAATGTTATTTAAGTGAAATGTAGGCACGAAAAAAAGAAGGAAAAAAGACGAAAGGAATACACTAATAAGCCCAATTTGTAATTCTTCCATCTGTTACCTATAGGCACACCAAAATTAAGGGAACACTTCTCCTTTTTCCTAGGTTGTCCCGTGATGGAGGTTCCGCTGTAGTGCATGTACTGTTAGAGGACGGCTTGTTGATTAATAAAAGTTTGCATTTTTCATGCACTGAATACTGAGCTGGGTAACACTGATTTACTGTGATTTCGAACAAGAGTCGGTCAGTACTTCACGCCATCGCAAGGGCGTCAGCTGATAACGAATTCTAAGAGGTGTTTTTTCAAGGTATTTTGTCATATGCTGTTTTGTGCTTTACATTGGTGAAATGCATGAAGATGAACTTCTGAAAAATCGACAGTCCGCGTGCATGGCTAGCGCCACTCCCCAACCTTGTATTAAAAATGCGTCTTCACTACAAATACCTTCATCGATTTCAGGTACAATTGAACTAACTGCTATCTGTTATTATCGATTATCGATTTCATCGTGCTTTACATCAGGTTTCGCAGCGTCTCTTTTGCTCTTTTTCACGGTCATTTACAGATAATTGTGAAAATTTCATTGAATTGTAACTCGAACTCGAACTCGAACTCGAACTCGAACTCGAACTCGAACTCGAACTCGCACTCGAACTCGGGTCCAAACTCGAAGGTTCGGGATTCCCATATTTCTGTAAATTCGTGATTTGCCATAATAAACCTGATGAAGACTAGTATTGGCCTGTCGAAATATTGTAACACACGTCTTTTCACGTTGTTTGATCAGTCCCTGCAGTAGTCATTTTGACAATCATTTATACAGAAAAAACGTTGTGTTCACAGAAGCTTTAGTCATATAAAGCGATATCGGCTTCACTGATAGCAGCAAATAAAAAACAGTTGCGTCGAGAACTCTAGATAAGGACGATGTGTTAATTTCAACGCAAATTGGCCTATTTAGTACATTTTTGCAGCTATTATTTCTTTAGGTAGAATTAGCCTCACAGAAGGATACTTGTAAGTCATGCATACCGGCATTCGTAGAAAAATTCCATTGCATTTGAGTAGAGATAGCAAAAATTTAAAACTTCTCACGTTCAGAATTTTTTGTTTTTTGATAAAATGGAGAGAATCAGTAAAGGGATCTGTTGAACCAAAAACTGGGCCACCGTGCTTTTACAGAGCTACCGACACTTATTCCGTGTCTAAGCCAGTTGAAAGGAAGGGAGAATGGTTTGTGTTGAACACTTACGGGCTGTTTACATGGATAGAAGGCGGATCATCCTAGCGCCATATGTTTTCTGTATTCAGTTTACATGCAAAATGTTGTACTTGGCCCTAGTGCAAGGATCTTTCCAGCGCTAGGATCTTCCTAGCTGAAAGATAGGAAGATCCTAGCACCATGTAAACTACCTTCGCTCGGAAGATCCTAGTACTAGGGACAGAAAAACAAACATGGCGGCGGCCAGGCGTTCAGCTGCCAAAGGCCGAGAGTTTTGTTTTATTTCCAGCAACCACCCCGACCGAAATTTCTGCATGTAAACCGAACGAAAATTTGTTTCACCATCTAGGATCTTCCTCCCTCCATGTAAACAGCCCCTTACGGTTACCTACGGTTACGTACGTTAGGAGCTTCAGGGCAACGGTGATCGCAGGGTCTCCTGGGCAAACGTCTTCTTCATAAACACTGATGACGTCACAAGTAGTCCCCTCAAGGTCGGTTTCGGCCAGTGTTGGAGATAGATAGACTGGGTTTTATTGTCACTTTGCAGAATAAACTGGATTGCAATTGCGCAACTTTACAAAATACTTACTTCTATAAACTATCCTAAGCTGAAAATATAACACATTACGAATAACTACGTTGTAATTTGAAAATCTAAAATGCAATCATGAATACATTGCCACAAAGCTACTTTTGTTGATAAAAGTGTCCGCAAATCTCTTACACCAACAGAGATTAACTGTCTCATGGCCTTCTCAGTCGTCAACTGCTTTCGAAGGCAGCTAACGATGGTGTGTTCAAGCTTCCATTCTTCTTTTGTTAGTCTTGACCTCTTTTGTTAGTTTTGTTAGCAGCAGCGCCAAGTATCTTGCTGAATGTTCCTAGGGTATGAGCTGTGCACTGGTTAGCCAGCCTAGTACCCAGGTGCTCTCTTCCCGCTCACTCGACTTGGCGCAAAATGCCATCGATGTCACCGAATTGCATCACGACATTTCGCGCCAAGTCGAGTGAGCAGGGATGGGAACGCCTGGGTACTAGGCTGGTGGTTTATAGCGTGTTGGACGTCAGATCTGAAGATTGGTGGTTCGAGTCCTTGTCTCAGCCACCGCCTTGTTTCCTACGTAAGACTGAAGAAAACTTTACTCTACACTGCTCCTCTCCACCCAGGTGTATAAATGGGTACCGGTGACACACTGCTGGGGGTACCCCTACGAAAGACTAGCATGCCATCCAAGGGGGTGGGGGGGGGGGGGAATACTCTCAGTTGCTTCATCTTACAGAAAGCGGATTAAGCTCCGGTAGCGTGGGGACCCTGCATGTGGCTTGCGTGCGACTGTACCTTTTGACAGTATTGTAAAGTCAACGTGGTGCCCGAAAATCAGAGTTAACGTTAATGCCAGAGGTTAACATTTACAACGTCTCTATGAATAGCTCTGCTCAGCGGTTTAATGTTGTTTCGAGCTGGCCCTTTCATCTCATATCCATTGCAGCGGCAGGAGGCAAAGATATATGATCTGCAACTTTCGAGTAGGACTAGCAGTGTTTTGACAACGGAAGCTTGGTCGACTGGAACAGTATAAGCAGCCATATGAGAAACAGTTCTTCTTTTCCCACTTCTCAATTATATAAATCATAGGCAAGGTATATTTTTCACTGAATTATTGCGCTTTTCATTTAATTTAAAATGGAGGAGTTTCACTGATTCTTGAAAGCACATTGTTACTAGTGGGTACTTACTAGGATTCTTAGTTTTGTAGTTGCTTTTTTGTCTTTTTTTTTTTGGTAGGGTAATTTTCAGCTAGGGTGTTTCATGGCTCTTTCCTTCAACAAAAGTACGGTACTGAGTACGGCAATTGTTCCTTCCGGTGTGCAAATACATATCAGCTGCATGCTTTCGCGTTTCTTTAATTTTAGATACCTCAGGGAGCCAAATCGCCTTTTCTTTTTACGCTAACCCCCGAGCAGGCTTTCCCAAGTGGCAATAGCCTGTTCCAGGCTCCGAGATAGTGGGGAAAAGGGCGAAGAGAAAACGCCACCGCCACCGCCCCCTTTTTTCCCCAGGCTCCCGCGCGCGTATTATTTTCGCGTTCCCCTTGTGTTCGCGCCGACCCTACTATCTGAGAGCCTGGAACAGGCTAAAGTGGCAACTGAATTGCTACGAGAGCACCTATAGCTGAGGACGTAAAGGGAGGAGCGTTACACCAGTGTACAGGCCCATCAGAAACGCAAACTACGCAGCCAGGTGCTTCGACGGTTACCTTGGAAAACGACTCCAAGAAAGCACATGAAGAGGATGCAAAATAGAGGGAATCTAAGGAATTGGAGGAGAAATAAGGAAGGGAGGCGGGCTTAATAATCCTGCACACGAGTTTAAAAGAAGATCAGTCTTGAAATAGGGTAACTGCTCTGGAACAAATCGAAAGGATAATGAATGCTCCGCCGCTCAAGCTAGGACAGCAGTTCACTCTATCAAACAAAAACTTACATCAACGAACTAGATATACAATGATGATACAACTGAGGGGTTGTATGCCCATTCATTTTTTTTTTTTTTTTACGTTTTTTGTGACCAGGCGTTCCAGTCCGCTCAGCACAATCTGGACGCCCGAAATAGCCTGCGGTCCCTCCTTTGCGCAGGGACAGTCCCCGCAGCAGTCAACTCCCGTTGGCATGTTATTCTCGCTCGACTATTCCTGAGCAGAAACTAAGGAGGTATCGTTCGTAAATCTGTAGACAGCTTCGATCTCGATCAAAAACAAAAGGCTTCATAGTGCGGGAATAGGGGTGTTTTTTAGACCATATCATAGCACTGTTTTGTAGTTAGGTGTCCCCAATTAGCGTATTTATTCTCTGTACGCTAGATGTTATGACACGTTTATAAAGTTCTCACTTACTTACTCTCTGCTGAATATAGGTTCGTACATCAAATACCGCAGAAAATTGCCCGAGATCCGCGAAAATTTGATCCTGGAGGTTACGTCCGAACGAAATCCAAATTCTGGAACATTTGTTCCCGCGAAAATTTCATGCCACACGGCGGGCTCAACGTTGATTGGCGGCCCACGTAGTGATTTCATTGGTTGAACAAATTTACTATGCACATTTTGCATTTATTATTTTTCGATCCAAGGCAAGTATATTTATAACGCACATCATGATTTTAGCTTGTATAGGGAAAACATCGTAGAACCTTGTTATTTTCTTCCGTCTTGACTCGTACTTGGTTAAAATTTGGTCGTTTTTTCCAGTTTCTTAAGCCAAGTTTCGATGAATTGGGGGACACAATGTGTTAGACAAAATACAACAACGTGTTGTGGTAGCTTGTGGGTAATACAATATTCATGTGATATTGTGCTGTCATTATTCGTCCAATAGCAAATTTTCTTTGTTTCCTAAGAGGTCGTTCTGCTGCCTATAAAAACCCAAGCTGCACACTTCGGTCATATCTCAATTGTACGAGAAGCAATCAATATGTCTGGTCGCGGTAAAGGAGGCAAAGGTCTAGGAAAAGGAGGCGCCAAGCGTCACCGAAAGATCCTTCGTGACAACATCCAAGGCATCACGAAGCCAGCCATCCGTCGTCTTGCTCGCCGTGGCGGTGTCAAGCGAATCTCTGGCCTGATCTACGAGGAGACTCGCGGTGTCCTCAAAGTTTTCCTTGAGAACGTAATCCGTGATGCTGTGACATACACCGAGCACGCCAAGAGAAAGACTGTGACAGCCATGGATGTTGTGTACGCTCTCAAACGCCAGGGACGTACTCTGTACGGATTTGGCGGTTAGACTGCACTGCCTACAATAACACACGGCTCCTTTAGGAGCCACCACATCTCTCGAAAGTCATGACCAATAAAATGACTTGAATCAGCAATACACTGTAATTGAATTTTATGGTTAAGCCGACAAAATTGAAAATGACCCGGGAAATGAAAACGAGAAAGAAGCGCAACTAGTGATTTTGTAATTGAAGCGTATTTAGTCCGATATTTATTGTTTGTTAGCCGGAAACTTCGTCCCTAGACGGGCATACTGTATTTCGCGGACAGACGTAGGGTAGGCTTCTAGTACTTTACTAGCCCGACAACCGAGTGAGCGCTCGCTCCTTGATCGCGCTCATGTCGCATCGCACCCACTCCACTCCTACCTTTTGAGGAAAAAGTAAGAGAATTCGCACAACCTTGTTGGGGCAAAGGTGGTGTGGTTAAACGGAACAATAATGAACGGTGAACGGTCCGAACAACATGCCTTAGCCGCTCCACGCGTTCGCTCGACAGGTTGCGGTCCGTCTATTAGCCTGTGAATTGCGACCTGTTCCTTACTATCGGAGCCTGTTTTTAGGCCACCCTCTATAAGAATTCGTTTGAGCGGACCTCTAAGTATGTGCCATTTGAAGACGACTCATCAACGGTGCGCGCTATCAAATATCAAAGGAAAAATTTCATAGACAGTAAATGTCAGCCATGTTTTCTTTCGACGGTAGATACAATCTTTGAAATACAAGTTGAAAGTTCCGTTAAAAAAATTCGTAGGCGTGAGGTGAAGAAGGCATTGCACCCACCAAAACCAAACCGCGCTCCGAAAGAGTATGAAACAAAATTTTAGTGGCAAAGTTGCGGCGGAATGCGTACTTCAGATGAACCGCTGTCAAAATTAGCCAACGACAAAAAATTATGAGACAAAACTGAAAGGTAACCTGGTAGAATATCAGATTTGAAGTAACCAGCTAACTAAGGTGTCCTTAAAGAAAAACTCAATAACCTTAAATTTGCCCAGAACATATACACCGATTCAGAAGTATCTGTCGGTGTCATCAAGGGGACATTCGTTGATCATGACTTTAATAACATTTGGTGGCTCCTAAAAGAGCCGTTTTTGTAAATGAAAGCTTCAAATTAAGCTTTTCCGGCTTTCTTCTCGGTCTTCTTGGGAAGAAGCACAGCCTGGATGTTGGGAAGAACACCTCCCTGTGCAATGGTGACACCGGCGAGCAGCTTGTTCAACTCTTCGTCATTTCGGACAGCAAGCTGAAGGTGACGGGGGATGATTCTTGTTTTCTTGTTATCACGCGCAGCGTTGCCCGCCAACTCGAGGATCTCAGCGCTCAAATACTCCAGCACAGCAGCCAAGTACACTGGAGCACCGGCGCCAACACGCTCAGCATAGTTGCCTTTGCGAAGAAGACGATGGATACGACCAACAGGAAACTGAAGCCCTGCTCGGGATGAGCGGCTCTTGGACTTGGTACCCTTTGCCTTTCCTTTACCGCGACCAGACATGTTGTAAATTTCGATATCAAATACTGAATAACGTAAGAAATTGACTCAAAATTGGTGAACTGCAATATTTATGGTTCAGCAAGGATCGAAAAGCACCAATCAAAACGCTGTTCTCTGTCAGCATTTCAAAGAGCCTTTGTCTACATGAAAAATGACCTGCAAAGAAAGTTGACCTCGCGGGTCACTCATGACAGCAAACCAATCAGTAACCGAGAATTTCGATCCGTATGGTAATTGCTCTCTTCCTTACTTTAGTATAAAAACAATTGGAACGAGCTGTCAGGTATTCAAATCCATTCTGATCTACAGACATGGCACCCAAAGTTGCAGGAAAGAAAGGCGAGAAGAGAGCCGGAAAGGCAAAGGCCGGGGCTGAAGGAAAGAAGAAGAGAAGGGGAAAGAGAAAGGAAAGCTATGCTATCTACATCTACAAGGTGTTGAAGCAAGTTCACCCTGACACTGGTATCTCCAGCAAAGCCATGGGAATTATGAACTCGTTCGTCAACGACATCTTTGAGCGCATCGCTACGGAAGCTTCCCGTCTTGCCCACTACAACAAGAAATCAACCATCAGCTCCCGCGAGATCCAGACCGCCATCAGGCTGCTTCTGCCCGGTGAACTGGCCAAACACGCCGTCAGTGAAGGAACCAAGGCTGTGACCAAGTACACCAGCAGCAAGTAAACTCGCTGAGTTTACCGCCAAAACCAACGGCTCTTTTAGGAGCCACCAAATGTTAAGAACGTCACGATCAACAATATAATATGCCATGAAAAATCTGAAGGATTACAAGTAAACTGTCCAGTATTCTCAAAAACGTGACACTTTTGTAGAACATAATCAACAGGCAAATTTATTTGTCTCCCAACTGAATTTCCCGCCATACATTTGATTTTATAAAACTAAATGATTTTTCTTTACTGCCTTTTATATATAAATGTTTTATCTATCGAAGACTGCAATAATTTTCAATAAGATCCAATTCTAACAAACCCTTTGTAGCATCCTGCTTTATTATAAAGCATTATAGCACTGATATGAAAATATATTTGCAATTGTAAAAGCTATGCAAAATCGAAAGATTATACTATTTGTCTGTGACATCACATAGTAAATCTGACAATGCAATTTCTACATATAATTTGTAAATTTTCTAAATTGAACTTGAAAAAGACATCTATATATTGATTTGGCAAACGCCATTACCAAGTATTGCGCTACAAAAATATTCTAGCCTCAAGCAAACTACTTTCTCATTCTCAAGAAATACATTTCCACTAAATTTTATTATATTCAATAATTCGATTTTAATCAAATTTTCTCAAATCATCACACATTAAAAAGATTCCTTAAAGGAATGACCGACGAATATGTATTGAAAAGAATTCAAACTCGTACAAAAATAAGGGTTTATGTATTAAAATATTTTTCGATATATACTGTGGTATTTTACATAAACAGCCCCTGGACAAGACTCTTTAAACAAAAAGATTGTTAGACAAAATAATAACAGAGCTCATGTTCCAGGGTTTGTCTATATCATGAAACAATTATTTCACTCAATCTTGTACGTAATCTAACCTCAATCTCATAAAATAATTGTTTTTTTGTAGCATGGGAATACAGCTGCTGGCTCATCTCTCTTGGGCAGTGTTGGCCCCGGGGGGGGGGGGCAGGGGGGAACCCCTTGCATTCTGTAATGGTGAAAGGCAGCTGTATTTGGCTTTATATCAGAACATAAATCTTAAACATACACGCATGCTCATCAAGGAGGCCCTTCTGGGAAAATATTCACAGCATGAGGGAGGGGAGAGTAGGAATGGTACAAAACTACTACTGGTCAGCAGGAAGTTCCTCATATAAGTCCTCGTCGATAGGTTCTGTGAAAACAAAAAAAACGCACAATTAAACCCTTCTACTCTAAATAGTGACAAAATTTCAAAATCTTATAAATAAAGTAAAACCGGAGAAGTACACTGCTGTAATCAGTAGCCTTCACTAGAATGGACTCTATCCACTGCTCAAAAGTTAGAACCACTTTGTACAGCATAATAAACAGCACCACAGGAAAGTACTGCTCAGTAGCTTTCACTCAAAGGGTTAAAGTTAAGGGTTTCATCTACAAACTCTAACGTTAGAGCCATCTTGCACAGCATAATAAACAGCACCACAGGAAAGTACTGCTCAGTAGCTTTCATTTGAATGGTCTCACTTTAGTATTTCATCCACAGACTCAAAAGTTAGAACCACCTTTTACAGCATAATAAACAGCACCACAAGAAAATACTGCTCAGTAGCTTTCGTTTAAATGGTCACACTTAAGTATTCATCCACAGACTCAAAAGTTAGAACCACCTCGTACAGCATAGTAAACAGCACCACAGGAAAGTACTGCTCAGTAGCTTTCATTTGAATGGTCACACATTAGGATTTCATCCACAGTCTCAAAAGTTAGAAGCACCTTGCATAGCATAACAAACAGCATTACTAGGAAGTATAACTCAAGTGATTTCATTTGAATGGTCTCACTTAAGGAGTTCATCCACAGATAGGGATGTCCACATTACGCTCAATGTTTTACACTATTATGTTAATTCTTTATGCTCAACAAATGTCACTATTATGCTCAAATAGCATCACTATTATGCTCCATTTGTAATTAAAATAAAATAAATAAAAAATCATAGAAAGCAGATTTATGTTGGTTACAAGTGTAAATGGAAAGAGTCTGAGGAGGCAGCTGACAATGTTGTAGAACTGGAACTACTGGAAGCCATGTTTTTGCTTTTTGTAACCATCCCTGGTCTTAGAATGTGGTACCTGGACCGGTGTCTTGTGTGGGAATCCCATGGTTTTGGCAAAGTTTTTATAAAGCACAATAAGTTTCAAGAAACTTTGCACTATTATTCCAGCACAATGCTCCATTCTTTTGCCTCACTATTACCGGTATGCTCAAAATTATGCCGGCATAATGTGGACGACCCTGTCCACAGACCCAAAAATTGGAATGAATCCAAAAATATCTAGTTTGGGATCATGTCCACTAGCAGTTTCTAAATAACATTAATAACAAGAAAGTTGAATAATTTTATAATTGATACCTTGTCCAGCAATATCATCATAAACCTCCTGGTCATCAGCTTCTGAAATAAGATTATAATAGACATTGAAAAAAGTGGAACAAAACTGGCAAACTAGGAGCAGCATTGCAAATATAGCATATTCCACAGTTGATAAGAATCAAAGATCAAAACCTGAACCCTTTTTCAGACCAGCCTCTATTAATTTCCCTAGCCTTTTTCATAGCTCACCTCTTTCCATGAAACAGAAATCTATACCCTGTCACTCCAAACACTGAGACTCTGAGACCCTTACCCCCAGCTGCATTTTGCATTTTACCCCCCCTACCCACAACTGAATTTTGCATTTTACCCCCCTTACCCACAGCTGCATTTTGCATTTTACCCCCCTTACCCCCAGCTGCATTTTGCATTTTACCCCCCTTACCCACAGCTGCATTTTGCATTTTACCCCCCTTACCCCCAGCTGCATTTTGTATTTTACCCCCCTTACCCTCAGCAGCATTTTGCATTTTACCCCCCTTACCCACCGCTGCATTTTGTATTTTACCCCATTGTAGACTAGATATCAAAAATCCCAGACTTGCCTAGGACCAATTCCAAGTTTTCTGATAAATGTACACCATACCCCTGACCACAACTCTCCGATTTCTATACCCTATCCCAGTCTAAACTGCTTAAGAACCATTACCCTTCACAGTAGCACATACCCCCACCCCAGGCAAATTTCATGGCTACTACCTTATCAGGTGGTGTAGTAGCAAAGTAAATCCACCACCCAAGCTTTCTGACCAAAATGTGTCAAAGCAAAACCTTTCACGTATTTGAGATCAAAATGGCTTAAAAACATACCCTTTGGATTGGCACATACCAAACAAAGGAATAGTCCCATTTCGAGCTCACCGAAACCACTGAACAAAATACTAAAGAACCGTTTCTACATGGTTTGTCTAAAGCAAAATACTGCACAAATACCCACACGAAAGTGTTATACGAATGCATCATGTGTCTTTTTAACCAGCCATTTTCACCCTCACTATCTCCCTTCCCAGTGGGTGTAGAACCAAGGCAAATGATCAGTCGCTCTTTGTCTTCAATAAAGCAATAGTATACCTTCCGCTATTTGACCTGTGCCCTGATATTTATCCACATCTTCATAGAAGTCTTCAGTTATAACAGCACTGCAAAGTGGAAAAGAAACAAAAAAAAATGACTTGTTAAATTAAATTTTTGAGACGAAGTTTAAGGCCAGATTCCTACCTTGCGTCTCAGACTCTTCAGGCCTTTTAAATACTTTGTCTACTGGGTAAATCTTAGGTGGACAGTGAGACAATAAATGCAAACCAACTGAAGAGGGGTGGGGACTTGGGTGTCTGGGAGTGTAGTGCATTGCATTGTGTTGTTTAATTTCCTAAGTCAACAGTATTAATCCATGATTTTTCTTTCTACCTAGGAAAAAAATTATTGGAAGGCAACATACATGTACTGCTGGGGGTTTATCCATTGAACGGACTACCGTCCTATTGAGTGGGGAACAGTGATACTCACAGTTTCTTCATCCTACAGCACCTGGAGATTAGCAACAGCCATGGGATGCTTTACACAACAAAATTCTGCAACCTTATCTTAACATTGTACTGTACAACACTGACAAAATCAAATTAACTTATCCTCACTCAAAGCCTGCAAATTGCACATAAAAGTCTTAATTTTTGCTTATTTTTTCTACATTGCAGTAATTGCCAAAATTATGACCCACAAACAAAGGAAAAATAAGGTAAATTGACTTGCAGGAAGGAACTCTAAATCTGGAAATAGTCATTGAAATGTAATTTGACCTGTGTAGGTCATAAGTATAGCGATTAAATTAGTAATATTTTTATACCTGAGACGATTTCCATCACTGTCAATCTGAAAAATAATACACACACCAATAGCTGTACACAGTCATAATATACAGTATTTTGTAATAGCCTTGACAATACAAAATACAATGTACATAATTGTTCACCATCTAGGGGTTCAGTAAGAACTCGCAAATGATCAGCTCCCACTTGTTTGTGAAAAAAAAATAGAAATAGTAGATTCAGTAGCAACCTTTGTGGCAATGAAGGTGTTGAGTTATGGGTTAACTAGGTAAAGGGTTCCCAAAGCACCACTGAAAACAGTGGGTATAAAGGGCGGGGAAATTGTGTGTGCAGGGAAGAGGTGTAAGCCAAAAAATACACAGGGCATGGTGGTGTAGTTGCTAACGCATTGGACTTCAGATCTGAAGGTCGGTGGTTTGAGGCCCAGTCCCTGCCATTGTGTTGATTCCTTAGACAAGAAAATTTACCCCACATCGTCTCCCTCCACCTAGCTGTATAAAATGGGTACCGGCGACATACTGCTGGGGGTAACCCTGCGATGGACTACCATCCCATCCTGGGGGTTGGGGAGTAGCAATACTCTCAGTTGCTTCATGCTACAGAAACGAGGGGTTAAGTTAAGCTCCGGCCACGTGGGCCTTGTTGGTTCGTGTGCAACTTAACCAGTTTGCATGCAGGGTCACGAAGTCCTGCGAATCCCGCTCAAGCCTGAAATTTTTTCAGGGTCCTCTTTTTAAGTGGGTCAAGCTGATTACTTCAGTGGTGGTCGTGCATACCCTTTCATGAAATTTCCTTTCGTTTGAAACTTTCTGAGAGCTTTTAATGTTAATTGTTAATTTATATGTAACAGTAAACCAAAGACAGAGTTATCAGCAATTACTTGCTTTATTATCATTATTAACCTCCCCCACTCCCCTCTACAAAATGCTGTAAACCTGAAGGCTAGCAATGCAAAAATGCCTAGGAATGCCCCTGATTATTATTGTAATAATTGAAGGGCCCGGTGGAAAAAGGGCGTAAGTGACGATTTGGGGTTAAAATCGAAATTGCTCCTCTTTAGCTGAACATTGGCACACAGGCTGGTTTTCATGTGAGGAACGCTGTTGCGCACTTATTTCTTGACCTGAGATCTATTAAAATTTGAAGAATTAGCGTATTACTTTTGCGTGAAAAGTGTTGTTGAACTGAACTCGCTCAAGTGATGCGTGAAAGATTTCTTATGTTCTCTACCTGAACTAAAACAAAGGAATTCAACCTAGAATCCGCGGTCCTGTTGTTTTCTTTGTGTCAGTTTTAAGCAAAAGTAATACGCTAATTCTTCAAATTTTAGATCTCAGGTCAAGAAATAAGTGCGCAACAGTGTTCCTCACATGAAAACCAGCCTGTGTGCCAATGTTCAGCTAAATAGGAGCAATTTCGATTTTAACCTCAAATCGTCACTTACGCCCTTTTTCCACCGGGCCTTTCAATTATGTACTATGTATTAATTAAAAGTGGTCAAGAGAATTCTGCAATTACAAAGAAAAAAGGTTGAGATGCACATGATAGTTAATTTTACATCCCCCAGCTATAAAATGTATTAACACTGATTTTCTAAACTTACTTTGAGTTGAATATGCTCTGCTGGTACATAACCCACTGAAAAAAAAAGCAATTACGTAAACAAACAACACTTGCAGAGCATGGACCCCTATGCTAAGAAAACAAGTGGTACAGGAAAAAAAAGATGTGTTATTCCAATGTTCAATATTCTGAGTAACTCCCTGAAGAAGGACAGCTTGCTGTCTGAAATATTGGAATAACACAGTCGTCTCTTTTTCCTATACCAGTGGCTTTTTCATTGTCCACTATTAAAATATTTTTTCAGTGAAGGTCCACCACGACCCTGGATCCAGGGACGGCTCCCCGTGTGCAGCTTTTCTGTTTAAGTTTTTCATAAGAAAACAAGACATGTTTTGCACCTAGGAAACACCCACAAATATTCACATTTGTTTCTTTACTTAGTTATTTATTTTATTATTTATCCTTTGAAATCAACTAGGACGATTACGTCAAGAAAATCAAGCAAGCATATACATACAGTGTCCTTCTGGGTTTCTAACCAGCCATTTTCCAGGTGGACATCCTTTCTCACTGACAATAACCAGTGTCTCTCCCTCCTTCACAGGCAGTTCAAACTTTCCATCTCCAGAAAAGATAGTTTTTGCTTCTCCAACCCCACCACCTTCATTTCCAGGTTTCAGCTAAAGCAAGAACAAAAATGATTTTACTAGACAGTATCTACCAGATAGTCACGATATTGTGTCATGAGTTGTCCTTTGTGCAGTGAGACAAAGACTTTCACCTCCTGGTTTTTAAAGCTAGTTGAGTTTTTTTCAAGCAGACATTGCTCTAACTTTTGAGTCTTCTGTGGCTGGAATGATCCCAAAGAGTGACTGTTCAAGTTTAATGAAAGCTACTTTTGACTCTGTGGATGAAATCCTAAACTATAACTGTAAAGTGAAGCTACTGAGCACTACTTTTCTGTGGTACTGTGCATTACGCTTTAGACGATGGTTCCATATTTTGAGTCAGTGGGTGAAATCCTGAAGTGTTTTTAAAATTTCTAACCAATCAAATGCATTTTTTTCACACCTTGTGTTTCTTTCGAAGCTCCTTGTCTTCTCGTTCTCTTTTCTTTCTTTCTTCCTCTTTCCTTTTCTTCTCTTCTTTTTCCTCTTTTTCTCTTCTTTTCTCCTCTTCCTTTTTCCTTTTTTGTTCTTCTCTTTCCCTCTTCTTCTGCAGTTCCATTTCCTTCCTAAGATCTTTCTTTCCTTTCTCTTTGACTTGTGGACTACTGCAAATGATAAATATATCAATGAACATTCCCAACAATAAAATTAATATATTAAGAAAGATGGGATATTTATTATTGAGGCCCCATTAGAGGGGGGTCTGGGTATCCCGTATCCCTTTAACTTTTCCTTGAAAGATCCCATATCCCCTTAATTGTGCAGTCTCGTATCCCTAAACTTCACATTGAATATCCCCATATTTCTTTTTCAAATATCCCGCATCCCTATAATTTTTTCCTTCGGTATCCTGTAACCCTGTAATTTTTTCTGCAAATATCCTGCATCCCCATAACCCCTGATGACGGCTCATTATTCCACTGTTGCAAGATTTTACCGTATGAGGGCAAGATAAAGTGCAAAATATGCCAGTGTATTACACTGTACAATCCCGGTTTGACCAGGCTTTATTGCTGAAGAAGGATGAAGCAAATACAAAATGCAGTGGCTTAATAAACCTCTTATTGGGTGTTTTGATCGATAATACGTGCAGACATTTTTCTCGTTGCTCACATTTTCTCACTCCTGCAAGGGTTGGAAAAATACTACACAGCTTGTAAAATATCTGTGCATATTATCAACCAAAACACCAAATACGTAGAGTGTATTTATTTTCATCACGAGTGCACAATAAATCAAAAATCTGAGTCCCTCACGGAAATTGAACCCATAACCACCCATACACCAGTCCAGAGCTATATTAATTTATTTACATTTATCATGCTAACTGTCAAGTGTGATGATCATAAGGATGATGACAAAAATGATGCCATGATGATGATGATGATTTTTTTTGGCATCTTGATGGTGATGGTATCTCATTTCATGCTTTAATAATTTGTGAACTTAGCCACCCCTGGAAACAAACCAGGAAGTAAGCTCACAAATAAATTACCTTGGAATTGCTGAAGGCGAGGATTTGTTTTCAACAGGAGAATCAAATCCATTCTCTCCATTCATGCTGTTCATGCTTCCCTCCTCTCCTTGCTTTGAACCTACTGCTTCATACATTTCTTCTCCAAATGTCTCTCCTTCATCGGCAAAGTCTGCATAAAAATATTAAATAAAAACAAATTAAGAATCATGTCTGCAGTCTATCAAAAACTCATAAGATTGAGTAAAGAATTAAGGATGATAAACCCATTGGTTCGGGTATTGAGAAAATGTGGGTTGGATGTGGCCTAGACAGGCTGTGGCTTTCCAGTGATTAATTTGGGAGGACCCGCACCGCTTCCAGACGAGGTCTAGGATTGGTGGAGGAGAACAATAGGTAAAGAACGAAACAATAGCCCTAACCCTGATAACAATAGATGGTGCAGGTTATAGGGACCAATGCAATTAGAGGTTTGGAACCGTGCAGGTCTACCGATTTATTTCTGACAGAAATAAATAATCTCAAATACAGTCAAATCTCTGGTAATTTGGGTCCCAGGTTATAACCAAATGGTAAACAAGTTTGGATAAAAGAAAAAGCACACTTGATGCCTTAACACCAACTGCTAATATTCAATATACAATTATCTTTGCTAATAATGACCATTAACAAAACTTCCTTTAGTTAATAATTTAATGTAGCTTAAAGCTAAGTTATTGAGCTACTTACAAGAATACAGTGATGTACTTAATTTACTTACTTCATGATTAAGAGTACACCTAAATTCCTAATATTGTTAAAAAATAATATTAATTACTAGATCACTTGGTGCTTCACCAAGTCTTGTCCCTAGATATGATACCGCACAATAAAATTACATGTAACTTGCAGATTTGAGATACAAGTGACTCTGCTCTGCAGACAGCAGTTTCTTTCCTCAAAAAGCTGTAAAAATCTAACTTAAGTTTTGTCGCTACCCTGGCCATCAGTTCGGTAGTCTCAGAGAGTCCAAAATTCATACTGACTCTACCTCTAGATACAGACACTCAGTTGACTGTACCAGTTTTGAGTGTAACTAACACAGTCCGCTGCGTAAGAAACTCAGCACAAGATAAGTTTACATATTTTTAATTCAGAGTAAAACAGAAAAAAACAAACCATTCTTCAACTGGATCTGGGCTTGTTCTGCGACAGTATCCAAATCGTCATAGCTTTCTTCACAGATGGGCTCAGAATTCTCTGCATTATCCAAGCTTTGATTTATCTCATTGACTTTTTCTTTGATTTCATCAACATCATCATAGTTTTCCTCAAAAATTCCTGGAGTTTGATCAATGCAGACATTTTATGTTAACATTTTAATTTACACGATTGCATGTTTACAGTACCCCAAAAGGAAGTCTTATGAGGGCGTGTCGTGAGACACTTAGAAAACTGTTCCAAGTTCCTATTCCAAGGCCTATAATAATAATAATAATAATAATAATAATAATAATAATTATTATTATTATTATTATTATTATTATTATTATTATAATAATAATAATAATAATAATAATAATAATAACTTTATTTAAGGACCTTGCCTCCTTTTGCTACTGCGAATACATTCTGCGCAGCTAGGGTCTGGTCCGAGATATTCAAGTTTTGTAAGGAATTTCTCCACCAACAAAAAGGCATTTTTGCGTGGTTTATGACTGTGGAAAAAGCAGATCTTAGCAAGGGCTATCAGAAAGAAACTTGAAGGTAACCACACATTTTTTCGAGATAATCGCAAATTGCCATTAGATACAAAAAATTCTATTTACGAGGCTAAAAACATAGAAAAAGGAAAAATGGAACGTTTTCGACTAATTAAAAACATTCTTTTTTTCCTATTTTGAACCATTTTTTAGCCTTGTAAATAGTACTTTTAAATCGTAAGCAAATATTATGGATAAATTGCCATACATTCTTTGTATTTTAAAGCTTTTTTAGAATTCCAATAACCCTTGTAAAGATCTTCTTTTTCCCCATAGTCATAACCTTTGGAAAAAATACCTCTGTGTTAGGAGGCACCTTCCTTAAGTGTGGAAGTATTTAGCACTGCAGTGCTAACTGGAGATATAACTGTAAATAAGGTAAAACACATGTGTGTACATGTAGCTTGTGTGATCTTCTTGGTCGACAAACATTCTTCATAGTAATTTAACGGAACAATAGTGAGGAAGGAAAATTATGGTGACTGAGCCACAAAAACAACAGTGATTTTGTTACCCCTGCGTCCTGCGTCTCTGATGCGTAAAAATCCTCAAAGACACAAAATAATACGTGGCATGCGTCCTTGAGGATGCACAATTTAGAATCTATTTAATTTAGGATTTAGAATCTATAACGCAACTTTAATACCTCAAAAGAAATTATCAGTTAGCTCTAAAATATATCCAGAGAAGTTATTTCTGAGGGAAAAAATACAAGCCTTTACTTGCATGAAATAAAATTTGAACTATTTCAAATGCCACCATGTTAGTAACCAAGTATTTATGTGGTTACAAATTTTGATGTTGACAGGACCCCGCGAACGAAGTCGTAGCAAATATGGAATAAAGTGCACTGCGTACAAAGCTCGCTGCATCACACCATTTATGATAGATGGGACTCATTGGTTTTGGTCTAAGACTCGTTATTTTTCATGGGGTGAGTCCCAGGAACTCACTAATGGCAAATTGTAACAAACTCACTGAGAAAAACAACAACAACAACAACAACAACAACCAAAAAAAAAACAAAATCACTGAAACATACAGAGCAATAGCCCTTCTCCCAGTTAACCCTCCTTGAGGCAACTTAAAATTGGGCAATTTTGTAGTTTCTGGCTGACATTGTCTCACATGTTCACATACATACATAGTTCTTATCTCATACATTATAAAGCAGATAAGGAAGGTACTGTAACTTGTGGCCATCTAGTAGACTTGACATTTTAATAAATTTTTTCATTAATCATTCTATGAAAAATGCTATTCACGAACACGACATTAAATTAAATTTCTAATTAATTGATGGGTACAGTACAAGAAATGTTGACTGTCTGAGTGAGTAAGTTGTCACAAATAACACAAGCTATATTTAAGTTTTCACAGCATGCGTTAATACGCATAAGCAAACAATGGCAATAAATGAGTTCACACAACAAGAACCAATATTTTTGAAGACAAAAGACAAGAAATGAATGTAGCACCTTCTTCCTCAGTTGCAGGTTGAGCCTCCTGTATGCCGTTAGCTGTCCCCAAAATCTGAGCTTTAAGATCATCATCAACATCATCATAATCTTCTTGCTCTTCATAACCCTCAGGAATAACATTTTCTGCAAAAAATAAATAAATAGGATCAGGATTGAAGATAACCCTTCCTGTTGCAGCAGAATGTTTCTATGGTGCTGTACAAGGTGGTTCTAACTTTCAAGTCTGTGGATAAAATCCTAAAGTGTGACCACTCAAATGAAAGCTACTGAGCAGTACTTTCCTGTGGTGCTGTTTATTAATATGCTGTACAAGATGGTTCTAGCTTTTGAGTCTGTGGATGAAATACTAAAGTGTGACCATTCAAATGAAAGCTACTGAGCAGTACTTTCCTGTGGTGCAGTTTATTATGCTGTACAAAGTGAACCTACCTTTTGAGTCTGTGGATAAAATTCTTAAGTGTGTCCACTCCAATGAAAGCTATTGAGCAGGACTTTACTGTGGAATAGTCTATTTGACCTAATTTTAGCACTGACCAATCACAGCAAAATCACTGGGACTTTCACAAGAGAGCATAGCATACCTATGGTGCTTTCCACTGTACTTCTAATCAAAGTGGTGCGTCGATGGGCGATCACAATATCTGCTCTACTATACTTTTCTAGTAACTTCCCTAAACTTTCCGGTTTTACTGGTTTCGCTGGCGGTTTCCCAAGGCTTTCAAGCGTCGGCAAAATGCAGAGCTTTGGTTCTCCTTTAGAATCTCTGCAAAGGACATTCTTATTAAGATCAGTTGTATTCTCTTTGTCATCATTGGAAGAACTTGAAAGTTTTCTCTCCCTATCTTTGTCCTCATGGTGAGGTTTTGGTTTTGGTTTGGGCTTGGGTTTGGGTTTGGTCTCTTCCCCTTTTGGCTCTGCCTGTTCAAACATAGCCCTTCTTTTAGCTATTTTACTTAAAAGCTCATTTTCTGGCTCATCTGTACTACTGACATTCCCAGTGTGTTTGTTATCAACATCTTCTGCAATTAAGCTAGCACGAAAACCAGTCTTTTTCAGTTTTACTCCAGTAATTAAAGGTGCTATGTTTGGCATATCGTCGTTCTCTTGAAAAGCTCTATTCCTTGGTGGAGACATCTTGTTTGGTGGCGCCTTGGGTGGTGGTGCCCGGCGTAATGAATGCTTCTTTTGCTGTAACTCAGTCAGTTGAACTGCCATTTTCAATGACAATAAATGGAGTAGCAATAAGGCAGGTATCTGTTGACAAATGAGAATACATTACCATGCATTTAAGTATATATTATTTACTATTTAACCAGTAAATACCAAATTACCATACGATAGTTACTGGTACATCATTAAGTACTATGCTTTGGTGTGGTGAAAAGGAATATTATATAGGAGCAGTCCAGTTGGCATCTGTTACTTGACACTTTGAAAGCAAAGAGTACATGTATTATACAGTAGCTCAGCTCTCACAAATTTCAAACAATAAGATTTGCTGGTAAACTTGGTCTACTGGTCTACACTGATTACTTTCTTTATTGTTTTTAGCCTGAATGTATTTAATTCTTTGAAAAACAAGTGTAAGGGTGAAGGAGATTCACAAGATCCCTGACCCTATATTGAGATCCACCACTGGCTTGGGTATGGCTACTCTTGCCAGCCCCAGGGCTGAGCAGGCATGTCCCTGGAGTTCCTGGTAGATCTACTTGGGCCAGATTGGTCAGAAGAGGGGACAAATAAACAAACAGCACTCTGGTCCTCCAGATGGGAGATATAAGGATAAGATCAGTCACCCACTATGTAAAAATTGGATCTGCTACAGAAACTTTAGCAGCACATCAAGATCACTTCATTTGAGGATCAGAACCAAGTATAGTGGTGGTGTGTTGCGGAGGCCCTATGCTCTGACCAGAGAAAAAGGATTGATGGTGATGATGATGATCATGATGATGACAGCGATACATTTCCAAAATAAACTTCACTTTCACTCTGTTTGCTATCCATTGGCTATCAATGTTCAGTTTAAAGTCAAATTTGAGTCGTTACCCGGAGAAAATTTGTTTTTAAATCAAATCACAATGTGCAATGCACGTTTGTACCGGAGCTGTACAATTTTCTCGGCCTTTTTCTGGGTTTATTTCATTAAAATTCAGCAGGACATGCTGCACTCGTGCAAACTTTGTTGACTAAGAAATGCTGCACAGTAGAAATTGACTCATGATCATCTACCATCAGAAATAAGTACATGTACGTGTACATGCATGTACCACTTGTACATGTGAATCATGAAGATCCACATATCCATTCACAAGCTTGAGAGACAAACAAGGAAAATTCCACGCGTTGTTTGTCTGTGAAAATTACCGTTCTGAACAATCGGCTGTCTATTGATCATTTACGCTTTAATCACCTTTAAAAGGCTGAAATAGCTGTCATATTTGGGCACAATTATGCAAGCTTGCTCCCTTGCAAAGAAATCTTCGTAAACATGAAAGTGAAAAAATTGAAAGTATCTTGTCACAACCACCAAGAATGTAGAATAAACTGTTCTGCTGACAATATTGGCGACCTACAACATTTCAAAGCACAAATTTATCTATTTTTCCGGGGTAATTTATTATGCATGTGCGAGCTTTCAGAGCATGAAACCCCAAAATGGCCAACATTTGGACTGTCCGCTTTGCGTGAAAATAATTAAGACAGCTCTTAAACTTAAGTTTACCTCTGTTTGTGGGTGGAAACAAATACAAAACAATGTCGTTCGACGGAAAATATCCTCTTTGGAACTGATTTTGTGTCCGGTTTTTTTATTACTCCGGCACTCAAAGGAGAAAGACAAAACTCATGCTAATTGTTGATTGTAAATGAGCTGGGGAAGAATTACATATTGTCATTTGTTTTTCGAATTTATAGTTTCTGACATCCTATACTTCCTATTTCGTAGTCTGTTCGTATAACATTCTCTGAATAAAAACCTCAATAAAGTCAGGAGTCGTTCATTTCGAGCAAGAAGCTGAATCACGCTTCAGCTTGCTCTGAGAAGCTAAGATCAACACATGAAATCGTACGTCGCAAAGTCCTTCATTTCAACCCTTGGCTACAAAAAACTACCAAGAATTTATCAACCTACCTATGGTTTTCACAAGAAGTTGGTTAGCTGACTTTCAGAGCCATTCGAGTCTTGTTTTGAGACGGAATTCCACCATGCACTCACAAAATCAAATGCACAACCCTTCTGCAGTGCAATCGTCAAAACACTTCCGCCAAAATCACAGCAAATCCAATACAAGATGAACTCTGATTGGTTCATTTTGACAATAAAACAATTGCCTTGATTGGATATTGCTCTTCAGCAGCACTTCCCTTCGGGAACTTCCCGGGCGGAACAATTTGTCGAAACTTGGCAAAATTATCGGTAACTTATTAACCTAAAAGTTCAGAAATAGAAGTAACAACATTGTACTGCCACTATAAATAAATTTTAGAAAAGTAGTTGGAGGAGTTACAGCTGGAGATGGCAGCAGGAGACAGAAATTTGAAGCACTTTGGATGGCAAACGTCTCCTCGGTTTTCCTGCCAGCATTGAAACATTTCAAATCCTTTTAAAATATTTTTAAAGGGACTAAATAAGCACAGGAGTGCTATATTATAAGCCAGACATATTTTACACATTTCCATCAACCGAAACCTAAAAATACTCACAGTGCTCTCGTTTTGCCAAAAACAACTATGTAAGAGTATTGAAAGTGTATTACAAAGATAATTGTCTGGCTAGAGCTGGCCAAAGCAACCTGAAAAATCCGAAATATCAGGGCTGGCCAGGTGGTAAAGTGGAATAACGATATAACTTAGAAAAAAACTACCCAGTAAGCCCTAAAGTTTTCTTTAAAACGGAGAGAGAAAACATAGGTACCGCCTACCAGAAATTTTTGTAATTTCTTTTATTTCTCTGGCAACGTTCAAACACTTAGGGCAGGATGGTCGTTAACACTATATCCTGTGAAGCCTGAGAACCAGAATCAAAACCAAAACAAGTAAAATACCAAGTACTTGTATTTCCATGTAAAAATACCGTACACCCAATATTAAACCCCCATGTGTTCCGCATACCCAAAACGTCTGGCCGACCTTAAAATATGTGTTGAAGTGCAAGTCTTTCTTTTGATCCGAAATAGTGATCAGTGTACGACAGGGGGCCCGGAGGAGCCCCTTTTTTGTCGAGGAATATAAGGCCCGTAGGGCAAAACTCTTTATTATGAAGCCAGGGTCAAACGAAAACGAGAGTACGTGTTGAAACTGTCGCTTTTATTTGGCCTGAAATGAAAACCTCATGCGCTCTCGGTGACTCTCGTGCTTTCTCAGAGAGAATAAATCTCCTTAAGTTTTTTAAATACGAATCGATGGAAGTTCTAACTCGGCTCTCTTCTGGGCACAGATCTGTCCTTTTGGTCGAACTGAAACCGAGGAGATTAGAAATACAAATACAAATATAGAGGCCACGTCTGACTCCAGCTACCTTCCTCTGAACTTTTCCTCGGGTGAAACAGCAGACAAGCTAATCAAGAGGGCCTAGATGGGGGGGTGGGGGGCATAACAGCTTAACACTAAAATGTTAGGCCTTTTAACAGCTAACAGTGAAAAATTCACTGTAACATAAATGAATAAAAATTTACACAAAGATCGAGAAAATGGCCTTTTTTCACACGTTAATGGCAATTTCATCAGTAACATCACTTCTGTAGTTTCAGTCATCTATTTTTGTTTCATTTAGTATCTAGAATGTGTTGCGGGCTGTATTACACTTGACAGTAAAAAAGATATGGCCCATAACACCTAACAGTTAACCCCATCTAGGCCCTCAATCAAAAGAGCAAGTTTCGACAGTTACTTCTTGGAATTTTGCCGGAGCGCTTTTTAAAACCGCTCTCCATTACTCCAAAAATGGCACAAAACAATAAAACAAACAAAAACTATACTCTATTTAAGACCAGTAAATGAAACTACCTCAAACGAAACAGCCAAAATCTATGTCCTTATTCCGAGAAAAAAGGCTTCCCTTGGAAGCTAAGGCCCATTTCTTGCGAGCATTCCTTGGCGGAAAAGAGGGGAGGGGAGGGTGTGATATTGAAATATACCTTAGGATTAATAAGAACGTGAAACCCAAGCTGAGACCGTTCTCAATAGTAAATTCATTTATTGTGAAATGGGTTTAAAAATTCTTTAAGCTCACATAACTATAAGGCTGCTGATTTCCTTCACTTCCGTAGTCCTAATTTTCAAATTCTATGTGCAGCATTTCAATTTAAATATTGCTCACTATGTGATAGAACGGTACACTGTAATGTTCCTCGTTCCGAATGACGTTGTTCTTTATTTTACTCTGGTAAACGAAAGTTTCTTCTCTTGATGTCTAGCTGTGGTTTGACCCGCAACTCGCAAGCGCTCTGCTCGACTCTCATGCGCTTATCTACTCAAAATTCGAGGATAATTTCCAAGGTGCGAATTCTTGATTGAGGCCTAAAGCCATCCACGCACTAGGCAATTTCTAAATTGGCGATCGGCAAAAATCGCCAAGCGTGCCCGCTGATGCGACGGCGATTTTCGCCAGCAATTTTGGTCGTCGCTACGAGCGATCGAAATCGCCGATATCTGGCATGTCAGATTATTGACGATTTTATTCACTACACCGGCGATTCGGCGAAAATCCCAGCCAATCGCCTAGTGTGTCCCCTCCCGCCAACATTTGCGTACGCAGCTCTTACAAGGTCTTCTCTGATTTGCTGAGAAAACAATAGAACAAACAACAGAACAATGGACCCAAGCCCTGAAAACAATAGAGCTGCGTGGTACCAAGGTCCAATGAAATTAGAGGTTGTTAAGAGCTGCGTGGTATCTGAAATTTGCCAGCCAGCAATTTTAAGTAGGACCTTGTTTAATGCTAAACCGAGGTTAATACTGGAGTTCTCTAATTGTCTTCTTGGAAGATAGACAGGGCGCATGCTACAAAGGCGATGTCTGTACAAAGGGAATCAAAGGACACTGCTTAAAACTGGTCTAGAATCCCCGCAGTTCTTAAGCCCCGGTTAAACGATCAAACATTTTCGTCAAACACCGTGTTTGTCACACAAAATGTACGGTGGCTAAACGGGCAAACAGTGTTTGACCAAACGGGACAATCGGAAAACCATTGAAATGCAAAGTTGAGAGAGGCGGCTAAACAGTAAAACATGTTATTCGAACACATTGCTGGACAAAAATGCTTGATCGTTTAGCTGGGGTCTTAAACAGTTTTAGCCACAAGCGAATCTGAGTTGGTTTTCTCAAAGCTAGCCTCGAACTGTGATTGGTCAGTCAACCTCACGGAAGTACATAGGTGAACTCTGATTGGTTAGTCAACGTCACGGAACTATACAGCTCGAACTCTGATTGGTTAGTCAACCTCACGGAAGTATATAACTGCAAAGTAGCTTAGAGTGCAACCTCGTCCCAGGGCTGTTCCCTTTTTAAAAATAAAAATGAAAAGGTAAAAGCCCTGGGAACGCCGGGTCACCTTGTTGAGGCTCCTCCAGACGGCAAACTGAAGTTTGCAAACTCGCGTTGACAAATACAAGTTGGCGTTTCTGAACGTCGCCACAACAGCTTGTCACCTTGTTGGTAATTGTTTCTAGTCAACTTTCCTAGCCCATATTTTTCATCTTTGTTTGAATGCAGCTTTTGATATGTGAAGGAGTGAAAATCGCACGCGCATTTCACAAGCAGGTTATGGGTAGAAGAGCTTACAAAACAAATTCACCATAAGTGTAGAGTTCTGGTCCCGGTTGTTCAAAGAGCGAATAACTCTGTCCGCCGAATAAATCACTAGCCAGTGGATAGTGTGCTTTGTTCTATTAATATTTATCCGGTGGACAGCGTTATCCACCCTTTGAACAACCGGGCCCGGTACGTTTAGCCTTTGATGCCACAAGGCAAGCAACTAAGAAGTTTTCACGCGTTTCACAGCGCTCATTGAACACCAGATCTGCTCGTTATTTTTCAGCCGTGTATTTGGCCTACTACAAAAGGTTCATAGCACGGCGAAATGGTATCTTTCTTTGGTTCTTGTCTGTGAGATCCACATGGTTGTATCAATGCATTCGAATATCCATCTCACGAAGGCTGTTCCTTCTTTCTTGCAATTAGTAAATTTACAACCTGGTTGTGCTTAAGAAATAACACAGCTTTCTCGTGCGTCACACGTCTTAGATTGATTCCATTCACCTACAAAAAAAAAAACGTAAATGTAAACTGTTTCGTGTTTTCCCTCGCCTGACAAAATTTTCTCCGCGCTTGGAACCGGTTCCATGTCTCCCGCGCTTTTATTTATTCGTTCATTTATTTACAAATCCGCCAAAGACAGGAAAACAGACAAGAAGGTATTGCAATTCAGATTAACCCTTTTAGCCCTAACAGTGACGAAAATGAGATTTCTCTTTACATCATCACTGCTTGTTCAAACATTTAGGTGATGAGAATAACGGAAACAATCGCCAAAGACAAGATGTTTTGATATTTAGACAAATCCTCCTTACTAGTGCCATTGACTACTCCACATCTCCCATAACAGACTTTGTTTGCCCCCCCCCCTCAAATTTTGCGTAAGGAACGTGCATGTTCCCAAGAGAAATTGAAAAGAATATTTGGGGGGGGGGGGGGGGAAGAAAGTGTATAAGTGGTCAATACGAAATGTATGGAGAACACTAAGAAGAATATGCATTTTCATACCAGGGGCGCGTTTCTTAAAAGCGCCGAAAAGTTTCCGTCCCCGAAAAGCCATTCCTAAAATATGAACCACTCATTATACAATCCTGTTATTTTAACATGTCTTTAAGATAAGAAATGTTTAACTAATAGCAAAGTTTCACGCTTTGAAACGTCTTTGTTTACAAGATACAGTGTGAATTATAGTGCCCGAAATCGACCCGAAAAGTTTCGGGGCTTTTGAGAAACGCACGCCAGGGCTGGAAGGATTAAAAAAAGAATAAAGAAAGACTAGCAAGAGCACCCCTGCAGAGAATTAATACGCCGGCATTTGGGCGGTCAAAACTTCACAAAGCTTCAGCACTTTCTATAGGGTCAAGTACAGAAGTCCATAAGTTAATTTTTATCCTGTTAAGGACGGTGCCTCCTTTTGCTACTGCGCATATGTTCTGCGCATTTCGGGATATTCGGGTTTCTTAAGGAATTTGCCCCCTAATACAAACATAGGCACGCATAGCGTGCGTGAGCTATTTTGTAGCTGTCAATGAGAGGTACGGAAATGGTTATTGAATGAACGTGCGTGCACCAAGGTACACTATTGTGATGTTGTTTATTTGAGTAGAGTTGAGCATTCGAAAAGTATTGGTTTTTAGACAGAGTTAACCTTATAAGTGGAGCTGTGTCCGATATTGTGCAACCTCGTTCCCAGGGCTTTTCACAGATTTGAGGGTAATCAAAGATCAATGTTTGAGTTTATGTTAGTGGTTTCGAATTCGTATACGTCATTGATCAATAGATGGTACGCTAATGCGTACAAGCGTGGCTTCAAAATACGACAAAACAAGGACAAAGTGAGATAAAATCTGTAGAATATCTGACAACAGTGTGAATATGGGACAAACAAAATAATACAAAACAGTCCTTTCTGAAGCTCATTCTCAGATGTTTCTCGGAAGGTCAATGGATTGAAATTTAATTTTGTGGCTTTCTATTATAAAGATTATTTTGCTATGGACAAATATTTTGGATCTAGTAGGAAGCGTAACGTGTCACAAAAAATAATTCTGTAATGTTTGAACCAGAAGAGAATAGCCGATCTTGAAAGTCACGTATGTCTTCTTCTTGCGTGACATCATGCTTGACGAACGTGGCAACTCCCGTATCGAGACAAATATATAAATAAGCTCTGTTTTATTTTCCAGATTATTTCAAACGGACTTACATTTTGGAACACACGGCATTGTCGAAATTTATATACAATATACAAACATCGCCTTTTACATGTGATGTAATATTATGTTGGTGCCCATTTGCTTAAACCGTCTCTTTCATTCAAAAATAAAACGAAATTAGAAGCAAAACATTCAGAAATGAAACGATGAAATTGCAGTCGGTACATTACAAGTATTAAGCTGTTAAAAGCTTTAAAGAAAAGGATCGTCTGAAGGTACTCCATTGATTAACTGATTTAACGTGTTATACGTCTGCATGTTGTTCACCTGCATTCGATTGTTTATACTCAAAAAACGAGAATGTTATAATTCCAAATAGAAGGCGGCTTCCGGAAAATGGCAAAAATTAATTCCAAGGAAGGATAAACAGTTTCCCCAATCGCAAAAATTAGTCCCGCAAAACACACAAAAAAATCGCCATTCGCAAAATTAAACTTCCGCAAAAATATTGGTGCCACACTGTAATGGTCTCAGCTTCGCTGAAGCCACATAAAAATTAGTGGTTGTGTTCAGCGAATAAATTTTGTTTTGATGTGAAATTAAGATGCAAAATTGGGTGAAAATAATATTAAGGGATGTTTTTTTAAGTAGAGAGGTGGTAATGGGCGAAGGAATCGTTGAAATTTTAAATGAGCGAATTCGAGAATAATAATGGCGTGGTTCGCCTGCGTGGTTAACAACGTGAATTTTATCACGTGGAGTACATGTGATCAAGTCAAGGCCAAATTTTGCTTTAATAGCTCCGGGGGGTGGTGGGGGGGGGATTTTATCGCACGGCCAGGCAGTCATGTGATAATGCTTAGTGTGGGTCGTTTCACGTGTAAAGAACGTGTTATGTTGATTGAGCGTGAGATCAGGTTACTGTTTTGTGTAAACAAGTGGTGTTTTGTCACGTACAAACATGTGATGACACAAAGTTCAATGGCGAGTCACGAGACTTTCATAAGACTGTCATAAGTTCGTTTTCGGCACTTTTTATTGGCTTTCGTGGCAGCTAGAATTGTGTGACAAAGGGAGAAACTTAAAAGGAAGCGGGGAATGAGTAAATTTATGCGTTTTTTGTAATCTGAAAAATGATAACCGATTTTTGCGTCTATAAAACTGTGAAACGAATCTTGCGTGAAGCTACTGCGTTTTTGTCTTCGTATTGGAGGTGATAATTGTTTTGATTTGATTTGATTGTCGTGCTGATCTTTACGCCTAAAATTTCGTACAAACAATCCCGCTACCGCCACGCAGCCTAACCAGAAACCCATTTCTCTGGTAAGCCGCCTCTAACTTTGCGCTCAGCTAGTCGCACGTACGAGCAACGTTTATGTCACCCATACAATCTTTTTCCTTGTGGACCTTGTGCCTTTGACGGACCTAGTGATCGAGTGGCATGGCCATTAATTTTAAAACCTACCAAAAGGTGCGAACAATAAGTCGTTTAAGTTCGAAATGCACGATTCTGCCCTTTTTATACCTTCAAACTATTTGCCATCTATTTACCATCATTTACTACGGGACATCCCTGCACAGAAGTCACGTTATTTCTCACACTCTAAAGTTGAACCATATAACTCCAAACGTAAGTTATGCGCATGTGTACAAAGGATTTGTTCCAATTCTCATCTACCAAAACAAACGAAGCTGACAAATATTTCTTAGACCAAAAATCATAAATATGAGATAACCCACGAATTATTTACTAGAACTCGCTTCCGCTCATGTGTAAACGAGGTTTGTGCTGACGATTCGTTTTCTAAGGAAGTCTACCACAAGGAAGCCAGCAATTTCTATTTGATATATAAATATCCAACGTCAAGCAATAATAATCCGGACACTTTCTTCGTGTCGCTTTAGTAGCGGAAATTTCCGTGCGTTCTCATTCGCATTTTTGTTCCGGCCCCGACAACTAGCCTTTCAGTAAAACTCGACAGTCATCGGGAATGCTGAACATGGTCCACCCAAAAACCAACCAACCAAAGAACCAACCTTCCCAGAAACGTGAGGCTGCATGCCGACTATGAGGCTATTTTGTAGACAAAATAGCTCAACAATACAATTTTTGCGCGGTTTATGACTATGTGGAAAAAGCAGATCAGTCTTAGCAAGGGCTATCAGAGTCCAAAAAGGAACTTGGGGGTAACCACGCATTTTTCAGAGATAATTGAGCTTAAATTTGGAAAGAAATTACCATACATTCTTTGTATTTTAACGCTTTTTTAGAATTATGGTTCCTTAATTATCTCTGAAAAATGCGTGGTTACCCCCAAGTTCCTTTTTGGATTCCAATAACCCTTGTTAAGATCTACTTTTTCCCCATAGTCATAACCTTTGCAAAAATACATCTGCATTAGGAGGCACCGTTCTTAAAATAGCAGCCACGCTAGCACAAAGTTCCGGCATTTGCGGTCTTCTTTGGCATCGGCTCAATGTTTTTCCGTTCTTTGCACCGGATACATGTGGATACATGTTTTCGCACGCTTTGCAGTTTTCCCGCATTTGGTATCGGTTTGTGTTTCCCTGCACTCGGCTTCTGTAGAATTGTAATCAAATTGTTACGTTATTTACGTTTGTCGTGATTTGCCAGATCTTACCGTGTGGCACTAAATTTTTGCGATTTTTGTGGGGTTTTTTGCGATCCACAAAAATAAGTTCCCACAAAATAATATTACCGCATTTTTTTTCCGCAAAAATTTACTCCACTGTAGAAATTATTTACAAAAATACTGGTTTGAAGGAGAAAATGCTATAAATAACTCAGTGGATAATACATCAAGTGGTATCCTAGATATTGTCGATCCAACGTAGAGTAATGGAGTGACGGTGTTGTTTTATCTGCATTTCGATTGCATGTACTCAAATAAAAAACAGAAATGTTATCAGTTCCATTTGAACGAGACTTCCAGAAAATCGCAAAAATTAATTCTCAGCAGCAAAAAACAGTCTCTTCCAATCGCAAAAATTAGTTCCCGTAAAACACAAAAAATCGCTAATCCGCAAAATTAAACTCCCGCAAAAATTTAGTGCCACACGATATTCCTTTAGGGAAGGTACGTTTTTTCTTGCGGGGGGGGAGGGCTGGGGAATTTTGGGATTTTTTTCCCAAAAAAGTGTTGGCCCTCCCTTGCGTTTTAATGAAAACACTCCTGACCCCCCACCTTTAGGTGACTGACAAAAGTGCGACCCTCCCCTCACTACTACATGGTATGTTCCATGCTGTAGAAACCTCAGAACGTTTCGCTTGTGAACGCAAAGTGTTTGAATATGAATATATCTCGATATTGAATGTATGCATGCTGAAACAAAGAAAATGCGAACAATCAGTGTGGGATATTTACGTTTTATAGCTGAAGTTTGAATATGGAAGTATTTGAGTATTATAAAAGTTTTGAACATAAAATATGTAAGGGAAAATACACGCGCTTCTTTCTCCGACTAGCCGGCATTGCTGTTGGTTATTTTAACAGAAAGGTTTATTTGTTTAGCATGCGAAATCTGCCTCTCAAAAACAAATATTTCCTACATTTCCGACAGGGTAGAGGGCATTGTTGGATCAACTAGTAACTCTTCAGAACTAAACGACTCAGGAGATCAGGCAGCGGATAGCCAACAGCAAGAAGCTGAAGAAACGATACCTGAGTCAAGTACTTCTCGACACGGACGCAAAAGGACACGAGTCCTCCGAGAAAAACTATGTACCATGGCATAATATACATGTACAAATGCAACCTAGTACCTATAATAAAACACCAAATTAAATCAAAGTAGGTGAAAAGAAAAACTTAATCTGTAAGAAAAATGGAAAGCAACATCACAAAAATTCTCATTAAAAAATTCCGGAAAAGATGTGTGACCCTCCCTTGAATAGCTCACATGAGGTATGGCCCTCCCCTTTTAGTGCTCACTTTCACTGATGACCCTCCCCTCTGAGGCCCCAGCCCTCCCCCCCCCCCAAGAAAAAACGTACCTTCCCTTAGTTTGGGTCTGGAGAATGTCAAAGTCTAGACAAAACGTCTTACACTAAAAGATAACCGGAGGATCTGAAACCTTCAGCGCACGGATTAAAAACCAATAAAAAGAAAACAGGTAAGTTCTCGAAACCGGCTGCATCTTACGAGATGAGAAGACGTGAGCGTCAACCTTTCAAGCCTCAACAACTTTCATATTCTCCTCAATGGCATCCATATTTTTATATTACACAAGTTGGGAGAATTTGTTTAACTATCTACACTTTTTAAAGTTGGCGATCATTTCCTTTATTCGTACGTTCGATCACTCACTGTCATCATAAGAAAAATTAGACAATAATCACTACCGGGGTTTTGGGAGTTAATGAGCTTTTCTTTTCTTATCTGCTATTGGATTTGTGCCACTACTTTGATCACTATCGGGGCTTTAGAAGTTAATAAGCTTTGCTTTTCTTATGTGCTATTGGATATGTGACACTTAGCCTGCGTAGCAAGCGTTTCCGTAGGTTTTTTCCGCTCGTTCGAGGCATTTTTTGCTTTTTGGCGGCGCGAAAATTGGGACGAGCCCAACACGGACGGAAGGAGCGGGGCTTTTTTGCGCTCGCCCCAATTTTCGCGCGTTCAAAAAGCGAAAAATGCTTCAAACCTGCGGAAAGCCCTATACTACGGAAAAACTTGCCACGCAGGCTATATGACACTACTTTGGCTTACCTCGAGAATTCTGTCCCCAGGAACAAGCCCGTAGGCTGCGGGTCCACCTGGTTGAACTTTTGTGACATATATACTCTGTGTAGTGGAAGAAATCAGTGATTAAAAACCAGTGATTAAAACAAACCCAAGGTGTTGGGGAAGGTGAATTAGCATTGGGCGAACTTCCATTTTTTTCTCTCTACCCAGGTGTTCATATGGGTACCAGCGCAATGTTAAGGAATCCTTCACCCTATGGTATTTTTGGAATACCCCAGGGGTTTGTTTTTGAAAAATTCAGTTAAGTTATCGGTTTCAAAGGCCTGGCTAAACTGGACAGCATTTTTCCAGAAACAATGTTTCTGGACATGTTCATGTATGCTGTAAAAGCAACATTTACGCCCATGACTTGATTTAAAGGGCCAATTTAGACGGTACGATTTTTGCTTACAACTATTGTATGCGACTTCCTTACGTCATGTCTGCAACATGAAAATTTTGAAACCTGTTTTAAAACCTTACGACAGTCGTAGCCACAATCAAAATGTTTGAATGACGAGTTGTATACGATCTTTACATGACGCGAGCGGCGCGCTACAAAAGTCGCATACGACAGTCGTAAGCAAAAAATCGTACCGTCTAAAGGTGGTGTTACACGAGACGATTCGGAATGACGATTTTTAGCGTCACCGTCGATACAAAACAACTTCATTTAGCAAAATTCGTGATTTGGCGTTGGAAGGTTTTGAAGTTGGTTCAAAAAACTGCAACGCAAAAATTGCCCAGAAATTCGTCCGGCACCCATGTTACACAGCATCAACTTTGCGCTAAAATCCGTCGTTGCTCGTTGAGAATTATCCTGGGTAACACCACCTTAAATCGGCCCAAAAACATTCTATTGCTTCCGAGATGCAAAATTTGCTGCTGTAACATAAGCTTCTCGCGCGACAAAACTGGAAAACATTTGCGTATGCGGCAAGGTTTCCGTAACAACTTCGGAAGTTTCTCCAGGCCCTGAGAACTTAGCTTATCGAAAAACAACAAATGGAACTCACTACGTGCAAAACTCTAAAACATTTTTTACGAAAATCCCTAAAGCACGACGCGACCAGAATTTTTCCCCTTACGATAGCTACAAGCGTTTACTTTCACAGACCTTGTTGTCGTTTGGGTGAAAAGGATTGGAAGAAGAGCCAACTCCACCCGCGATACTGAAGCCAAGATTAGGATTTTTGTAAACTTCAACACGATGCTGTTCAAAAACAACAAAACACACGTTAATTCAGTTTTTCAGCAACCAGGTTATAGGCAACTACTTACAGCACCTCTACGTTTCAACTGGACGACGTCAAAATTGAAAACTCAAAAGACATGCAACCCTAGCCTATTATCATAACAGCTTCCACACTGCGTCTGTGAAACGGCGTTTTTTAAGTTGGGTTATTTCCTAATGATTGGAAGTCTTTCAAATATTTCTGAATATGACCCGAGGATGACCACGGTTAAGAGGTTGAGCTGACGTTTCGAGGTTTAGCGCTTCGCCAGAGCGAATTCGCTCTGACGAAGGGCTAACGCTCGAAACGTCAGCTTTCAATCTCTTTACGGTGACCAATTCAGTTGACAAAAGTTTTGTCTTCCGACTCCCGAAGGTTTACGAAAATGTCCGAAGACAACCCGAACTTGAGAAAACGCCGATGCACGAACACATGGAAGTTGACCGTTCCGTGTACTGAATGAGCTGCTGAGCTAGCCCTGAGTTTAAAGTTGCCCAAATTTCTGTTTCTCTCAGTTAAAAGTGACAACTTGCAAGCAGCTAAAGTCGAGTTGCAGAACGAACATAATTTTAACGAGTATAGAAGGCAATAAACCGAATTAATGATTGACATTAACCCTGGGTAAGCTTAACCCTGCTTAAACTTTGAAAAACTGGGCCCAGATCGAGTTTCAGAATCTGAATACATCCAATTCTTAAATCTGCTAAACGTGCATAGATTTTCGTTGGGTATGAGGACAGTAAGGAAAATTTGATTGAAAGAAAAAGTTCGAAAAAGTGCATCATGTTTCAGAAACATGCGAAAATAAGACGTTCGTTTCTTGGTATATTTCTTTGTTTTCGATTCTTCTGGACAGGAAATCGGATATTTTCGATTTTTAAACGTAAAGGGATTCGTCTTTGCACAACAAGTTTTGTAAATTGCCTTGGGTTTATAACTCAACTTGAATTTTCTCACCAGCTCTATGGACGGATCATCGTCCAGAGGTGGTTCATAGTCATCTTCCGAGGATTGCAGAGATTGTTCAGAAGTACGCGACTCTGATGAATGACGTCTTTGATACCCTATGCGAGGTCCCGGGGCAACGTGTTGAGGCCGCCTGTTGTCTTCAACATTTCCCTGTGTTCCATCGACTGTTACCTCCCCACGTTCCATAGCTCTCTCGCGCTGGAGCTGCCGAACTCTGTTCTCAAACCTCTGTGCATCTTCCGGCGTAACATCAAGTCGGTGCGAAGCGTTAATTTCCGGTCTGACTTGTGCAACTGGTTGCCTTCCACTGTTTGGTAGAACTTCCGGTTCCGGTACAACCGAGCGAACTGGAAGTTCGTTAAAGACTTCCGGTTGTACTGAGTACTGCGGAGGGGGCGATCTTTGAGCCCTGTTAGTACCGTCTGTGATTGTCGCAGTATTAGACACGCTGCCTTGCGAAGGAGACCAAATATGATGGACAACATTTCCAAGACCAGGTACCCTGTCAGTCTGGCTTGTAGCCTCGTAGTATGACGGTGGCCTTAAAGGACCTTGAAGAAAACTAGGTTCTTCCTCATTAAAAGAGTGCATATCACCCAGTTGCTCAGTCTCTGGTGTTCCTGTGGAACGACTCCACAGTCTACCTACACCAGCGCGCCCGGAAAACGATGATATAGAGCTTGGCATTTCCTCACGGAATGAGTTCTGTGTTGCCACTGATTGCCTACTGTCCACTTCAGAGGGTGGGGCAGGTGGCATTCTGTTTTCCCGTGGGGTGTAGGGAGGGGGTGGTTGATACACAGGGGGAGTGCGAGGGGCTGGTTCTTCTGGGGCAGGGGCTTGTCCCTGAAATAGCAGTAAACAGACAGTGATCAGAAACTTACTGCTCAAAATATCAATAAAAATAGTCAAGAACAGGAGCCCATAATCCGGAGCGTGCAACTCCCGTACTAAGCCTTAGACTGCATGTAGTCTGTAATTTTGGCGATTGCGATTATGACTGTGGGGCGGGCGAAATTCGCACGCGCGCGCGAAATTTCGAGGAGACGCGACGCGCGAGTGAATTTCGCACGCCCCACTATCACAATCGCCAAACTAAGAGACTACTCGCTGTCTAATAAAGCCTATGTTACGGCGTTTTCACAGACCATCAAATTTTGTAGACGGCTTTTAGATTAGTGTTTCCCGGGAAAATTTCAGTTTCGGTCCATAAAATTCTGCCCACCGCTCCCCTTCTCCCCTCCCCCCGCCAAAAATGGCAGCCATCGATGGTTCGCTTCCTTCTAAAATTGCCGATTCATGACGCAAGACTGTCAATTGATTACGCAAATCTTGTTATTGGCCAGCAAGGCTCCTTTGGAAGACTGAATTCGAGAGAAATTCAATCTAAAAATAAAATGGTCTGCAAAAACGCCGTGACACGAATTTCAGGCAGTTGCACGCTCCAAGTTATAGGCTCTTGTCAAGAATAAAGTTGTGAGAAAACGAGGACTGTTCGAATAGAAAAAACTGGACATCTAGTACATCTGGTGATGACAGAGCTTACAAGGAGGACACGTTCCTAGCATGTGCTACTAATAAAAGGGGTATCTTGGGGGAAGACAGTGGGGGCAGAATCCCCCCAAAAAAAGGGTTGGGAAGTCTACAAAGGTGGGAAAAGAGAGGGCAACCACCCGGGGCGGGGTCTAAGAGCGAGCGGGTTCCCCAAGGTGGCAGGAAGTAGGAGGAATAGGAACGAAGGGTAAAGAGGAGCCACCAAAAACTGAGATTCAGAAACACGGAAAGCGTGATTTTTGGACCCCTGCAGCTGCTACCCCCCACCCACCCCCCCCCCCTCCCACCCAATTTTCAGCATGGATCCAGGAATTTATTTTGTAGGTACGCACACGCTCCTGGCGGGGGGGGGGGTGGGGGGGGAAGGTGTGCCCCTAAAGAATTTAAATATAGGTGGATAGTGGTGGATTCCCCATGAGTGAGAAAGTGATTTGAGAACAAGCCGAGTTTTAGCTACCTGACAGTATCTTTTTTCTTAGTTACAAGTTATAAACTTAACCCTTGAAGCCCCAACATCATCATAAAAATTCTCCTAACTGGTCTGATTTTATTGATTACTATAAATTGGGAGAATCTGTTTAAACACCAAGACAATTCATGTTTGGTGATCATTTGGCAAATTCTCATGACCTGTATGTGCCATAATACACTGATACAATGAGGAGAAATCTGATGCTGATCACTATTGGGGCTTAAGGGTTAATTAACATTGTTACCCCAATAAGCCTGTCTCCCGGTATACTCCTGACAGAGGCCACTTGTGTCCTACTCACAGGTTGTTGTTCAATGGCTTGTCCAGCTGTATTACCTTGCTGGGTGATACCGTTTGATGTGACCCTCTGATTACTGTTCATTGGGTGAACAACTACCACTGGCTGCCCTCTCTGCTGTGAGCCTTGATTTGCGTTTTGAGGAGCCTGCAAAATGGAAACAAGTAAACTCTCAGAAGATTTCAGACAAAAGAGGTCAAGCAGTCCCCTCTTTATTCAATAAAAAGTTCGCTGTTGCAAATTTCCATTATTATTTAGGAACACGTAGGGGCCTGGGACCAAGAACAAAATAAAACAGAAATCAATAATTATTTACGAAGACATGGTCCATCAAATGAAAGAGCATGTCACAATTAGCAACCTTGCCAAGTCTGAGAACGTTTGGGTAAAAAGTCACCAAACTAAAAAGTTTTTCCCCTTACCATACAAACTCTGTAATTTGTCCAATTTTTGGAAGCCCTTTATTGTTGCTAATCCACTCATTAATTCCAAAGTTAGTAAGATTGCCAATTTTCAGGTCCTTTATCAGATGGTGAACTTAATTTTAGTCAATGGATTAATTTTAAGAACTCGTTGCCAGTCGAATTACTTGTTTCCACGTGAACAAAGTTTTTAAGTGGTTTTGACAAATGTTTGATACCTTTTTGACACAATTCTCATGGTTTCCAATTCAAGTGACTAATTACCCCGCCGTCAGGACGGGGTCTAGTAATACCCGTTTTTTTTTTACCCCGCCGTCAGGACGGGGTCTAGTAATACCCGTTTTTTACCCCGCCGTCAGGACGGGGTCTAGCAATACTCGTTTTTTTTTTTTTTTTTTACCCCGCCGTCAGGACGGGGTCTAGTAATACTCCTTTTTTTTTTTTTTTTTTTTTTTTTTTTGTCGTGGTCAGTTGCCCCAGACCTGCGCTGGGTCAAAACAATACTTGCCGGTAAACTTTGTTCGTTCAGCGTTTATTCGCCAGAATTTTCATGAAAGTTGGTGTAGAAAATTACCGGCGATTTAATGGCATGAAAATTCCTTCGATGAAAGCAAGAACGAAGGTGCTAGCGAGCTTTGAAGCTGGCATGAATTTGCCAAACTAAACATTACATCACTGAAACACAAAAGGTGATCCGGGGAAGTCCCTTGCTTTCGCCAAGTTGAAAAATTCAACAGTGAAATGCAAGCATATTTTTGGCAGTTTTGCTTTGCTTCGCCAAAATCTTTAGGGAAAGTTGACTAGAAAAGTACAAGAAATTCAATGGAGTTGACTTCTCTTCAATGAGAGCAAGGACGAAGGTGCTAGCGAGCTTTGAAAGCCAATGATTCATGCTACGTGCCGTAGCACATAAACATTACGTCTGAAACACAGAAGCCGATTCGGAGAAGTAAACTTGCTTGCGCCAAATCACTCATCGAATCACGGCCTAAAATAGACTTTTACGATTTTTCATAGCTACCAGTTTCCTTTAGATTTTAGAATGAGTTTTTTATCAAGAAATCTATTTAAATTTCCGTGCCCTTGCTATTTAGAATTACGCTGACATGTCAGTTCGTTTATTTTTAAAAAACGTGACTTAATTGAGTCACGCTATGGTCAAAATATTTCGTCAAGTTCTTCTTCGCGAAAGCTAGGACAAGTGGATGACTAAGGAATGAGGGATGGGGTTTATACTATCAGGGATTCATGTTACCACAGGGAGAAGGGTGCAGAGCAGACGCATAAGGGGAAATGGCAGCAGACACAGGTACGATAAATCATCAACTTTAAAATTTACAATACTTGAGCTCGTATCTTGAGTGACCGTAATATATCTTGCTCCCTGGGAGGAGGAGAAAAACGGCGGGGTCCGATGAAAGTAGGAACGAAGGTGCTAGTGAGCTTTGAAGCTGGAATAAATTCGCCTAACTTGCCGTGGCACGTAAACATTACATCACTGAAACACAGAAGCCGATTCGGGGAAGGCCCTTGCTTTCGCCAAGTTGAATAATTCAACAGTCAAATGCAAGCATTTTTTTGGCAGTTTTGCTTTGCTTCGCCAAAATCTTTAGGGAAAGTTGTGTAGAAAAGTACAAGGAATTCAATGGAGTTAACATTTCTTCGACGAGAGCAAGGACGAATGTACTAGGGAGCTTAAGTTTGAAAGCTGGCATGAACTCGCGATCGCTATGAACTTAGTAATTATGATGTAAAGTATGTATGTATGAGTGCCAAGAAGTGAGTAATACTGCCCTCCATAATTTCCCCCCGACCACAGGCCTTAAAAGTAAGAAATTAGAAATGAGAACCAAGATAAAAGAAAAATCTTTGACCCCGGCGGGATTCGAACCCACGACCTCCGGATTAGAACACCGTCGCTCAACCAACTGAGCTACGAGGCCAGGCTGAGTCACGCTGTGATCAAAATAATAATTTGATCACGCTCTTCGTCACGCACGCTAAAACAGAGTGATTAGGCAAGTCGTGTCTTGATTTATATTATCATCGCAAGCACGTAAAAGATACGATAAATCACCAACTTTTACCTGGCCGTAATATATTTTGGACCCCAAGGGCAGAGAGAACAACGGCGGGGTTAATGCCCCCTGGGGCTTTTCTTGTTTTTTTTTTTTTTGTCGTGGTCACTTGCCCCAGCCCTGCGCTCGGTCAAAACAATACTTGCCGGTAATGTGCGTTCGTTTAGCGTTTATTCGCCAGAATTTTCATGAAAGTTGGTGTAGAAAACTACTGGCGATTTAATGGCATAAAAACTGCTTCGATGAAAGCAAGAACGAAGGTGCTAGCGAGCTTTGAAGCTGGCATGAATTCGCCTAACTTGCCCTGGCACGTAAACATTACATCACTGAAACACAGAAGCCGATTCGGGGAAGTCCCTTGCTTTCGCCAAGTTGAAAAATTCAACAGTGAAATGCAAGCATATTTTTGGCAGTTTTGCTTTGCTTCGCCAAAATCTTTAGGGAAAGTTGTGTAGAAAAGTACGAGAAATTCAATGGAGTTGACTTCTCTTCAATGACAGCAAGGACGAAGATGCTAGCGAGCTTTGAAAGCCAATGATTCATGCTACGTGCCGTAGCACATAAACATTACATCATTGAAACACAGAAGCCGATTCGGAGAAGTAAACTTGCTTGCGCCAAATCACTCATCGAATCACGGCCTAAAATAGACTTTTACGGTTTTTCATCGCTACCAGTTTCCTTTAGATTTTAGAATGAGTTTTTTATCAAGAAATCTATTTAAATTTCTGTGCTCTTGCTATTAAGAATTACGCTGACATGTCAGTTCGTTTATTTAAAAAAACGTGACTTAACTGAGTCACGCTATGGTCAAAATATTTCGTCACGTTCAGCTTCGCGAAAGCTAGGACAAGTGGATGACCAAGGAATGAGGGTTGGGTTCATACTATCAGGGATTCATGTTACCACAGGGAGAAGGGTGCGGAGCAGACGCATAAGGGGAAATGGCAGCAAACACAGGTACGATAAATCATCAACTTTAAAATTTACACCACTTGAGCTCGTATCTTGAGTGACCGTAATATATTTTGCTCCCTGGGAGGAGGAGAAAAACGGCGGGTCCAATGAAAGTAGGAACGAAGTGAATTCGCCTGACTTGCCGTAGCACGTAAACATTACATCACTGAAACACAGAAGCCGATTCGGGGAAGTTCCTTGCTTTCGCCAAGTTGAATAATTCAACAGTCAAATGCAAGCATTTTTTTTGGCAGTTTTGCTTTGCTTCGCCAAAATCTTTAGGGAAAGTTGTGTAGAAAAGTACAAGGAATTCAATGGAATTAACATTCCTTCGACGAGAGCAAGGACGAATGTACTAGGGAGGTTAAGTTTGAAAGCTGGCATGAACCCGCGATCGCTATGAACTTAGTAATTATGATGTAAAGTATGTATGTATGAGTGCCAAGAAGTGAGTAATACTGCCCTCCATAATTTCCCCCCGACCACAGGCCTTAAAAGTAAGAAATTAGAAATGAGAACCAAGATAAAAGAAAAATCTTTGACCCCGGCGGGATTCGAACCAACGACCTCCGGATTAGAACACCGTCGCTCAACCAACTGAGCTACGAGGCCAGGCTGAGTCACGCTATGATCAAAATAGTAATTTCATCACGCTCTTCGTCACGCACACTAAAACAGAGTGATTAGGCAAGTCGTGTCTTGATTTATATTATCATCGCAAGCACGTAAAAGATACGATAAATCACCAACTTTTACCTGGCCGTAATATATTTTGGACCCCAAGGGCAGAGAGAACAACGGCGGGGTTAATGCCCCCTGGGGCTTTTCTTGTTTTTTTTTTTTTGTCGTCGTGGTCACTTGCCCCAGACCTCCGCTCGGTCAAAACAATACTTGCCGGTAATGTTGGTTCGTTTAGCGTTATTTCGCCAGAATTTTCATGAAAGTTGGTGTAGAAAATTACTGGCGATTTAATGGCATGAAAACCCCTTCGATGAAAGCAAGAACGAAGGTGCTAGCGAGCTTTAAAGCTGGCATGAATTTGCCAAACTTGCCCTGGCACATAAACATTACATCACTGAAACACAAAAGACGATTCGGGGAAGTCCCTCGCTTTCGCCAAGTTGAATAATTCACCAGTAAAATGCAAGCATTTTTTTGGCAGTTTTGCTTTGCTTCACCAAAATCTTTAGGAAAAGTTGTGTAGAAAAGTACAAGAAATTCAATGGAGTTGACTTCTCTTCGATGAGAGCAAGGAAGAAGGTGCTAGCGAGCTTTGAAGCTGGCATGAATTCACCTAAACTTACCGTAACACGTAAATATTACGTCATTGAAAGACAGAAGCCGATTCGGGAATTGTTTTGCTTTCGCTAAAGCATTTATCGAATCATGGCCTAAAAGTAGAGTCTTACGTTTCATTTTTCAGTAGATAACCGTTCCCTTTCGATTTAAGGATAATTTTTCTTCATCAATAAATCTATTTAAATTTCCGTGCCCTTGTTTAATATTTAGAATTACGCTGAGATGTCATTTCGTTAAAAAATTGACGTAACTAAGTCACGCCATGGTCAAAACTATTTCGTCACGTTCTTCTTCGCGAGTGCTAGAACAGGTGGATGACCAAGGAATGAGGGAAGGGAAAGGTATTCATACTATAAGGGGGATCCATGATATCACAAGGAGAAGGGTGCAGAGAAGACGTTGGGGAGGGGGGGGGGGATGGCAGCACACACGTCAAACGTTAGAAAAATCACCAACTTCAAAACTTTATACCACTTGGGCACATATCTTGAGTGACCGTAATGTATTTGCACCCCGAGGGGGGGAAACAGCGGGGTCCAATGCCCCTGGGGCTTTTCTTGTTTTTTTTTTTTTTGTCGTGGTCAGTTGCCCCAGACCTGCGCTCGGTCAAAACAATACTTGCCGGTAAACTTTGTTCGTTCAGCGTTTATTCGCCAGAATTTTCATGAAAGTTGGTGTAGAAAATTACCGGCGATTTAATGGCATGAAAATTTCTTCGATGAAAGCAAGAACGAAGGTACTAGCGAGCTTTGAAGCTGGCATGAATTTGCCAAACCTGCCCTGGCACGTAAACATTACATCACTGAAACACAAAAGGCGATTCGGGGAAGTCCCTTGCTTTCGCCAAGTTGAAAAATTCAACAGTGAAATGCAAGCATATTTTTGGCAGTTTTGCTTTGCTTCGCCAAAATCTTTAGGGAAAGTTGTGTAGAAAAGTACAAGAAATTCAATGGAGTTGACTTCTCTTCAATGAGAGCAAGGACGAAGGTGCCGGCGAGCTTTGAAAGCCAATGATTCATGCTACGTGCCGTGGCACAGAAGCCGATTCGGAGAAGTAAACTTGCTTGCACCAAATCACTCATCGAATCACGGCCTAAAATAGACTTTTACGGTTTTTCATAGCTACCAGTTTCCTTTAGATTTTAGAATGAGTTTTTTTTATCAAGAAATCTATTTAAATTTCCGTGCCCTTGCTATTTAGAATTACGCTGACATGTCAGTTCGTTTATTTAAAAAAAACGTGACTTAACTGAGTCACGCTATGGTCAAAATATTTCGTCACGTTCTTCTTCGCGAAAGCTAGGACAAGTGGATGACCAAGGAATGAGGGATGGGGTTCATACTATCAGGGATTCATGTTACCACAGGGAGAAGGGTGCGGAGCAGACGCATAAGGGGAAATGGCAGCAAACACAGGTACGATAAATCATCAACTTTAAAATTTACACCCCTTGAGCTCGTATCTTGAGTGACCGTAATATATTTTGCTCCCTGGGAGGAGGAGAAAAACGGCGGGGTCCAATAAAGGAAGGAACGAAGGTGCTAGCGAACTTTGAAGCGGAATGAATTCGCCTAACTTGCCGTAACACGTAAACATTACATCACTGAAACACAGAAGCCGATTCGGGGAAGTCCCTTGCTTTCGCCAAGTTGAATAATTCAACAGTCAAATGCAAGCATTTTTTTTGGCAGTTTTGCTTTGCTTCGCCAAAATCTTTAAGGAAAATTGTGTAGAAAAGTACAAGGAATTCAATGGACTTAACTTTTCTTCGACGAGAGTAAGGGCGAAGGTACTAGCGAGCTTTAGTTTGAAAGCTGGCATGAACTCGCGATCGCTATGAACTTTAATAGTAATATTATGATGTAAAGTGTATGATAGAGTGCCAAGAAGTGAGCAATACTGCCCTCCATAATTTTCCCCCGGCCACAGGCCTTAAAAGAAGAAATTACAAATGAGAACCAAGATAAAAGAAAAATCTTTGACCCCGGCGGGATTTGAACCCACGACCTCCTGATTAGAACGTCGTCGCTCTACCAATAGTCTCCCACGCAGCCGTTTTTAGTGGCGTCACGCAACGCTCCCCCCACAAACGGCTGCTGAAAACCGAACGACATTCCTTTCCCGACCTTTAGCCAATCACAGCTCTGGTTCTAGAATTCAGAACCATCGCGCGCCAAATGTTCTGTTGGGAGACTCGTCCAATCACAGCTTGTGTTTTATCGGTGACTCACGTGTACGTGACAAACGCAAATCAAGATGTTGATTTGGGAAGGCATTCAACACGAGACGATACGGATGATTTCCAATTGGCGATAACAGACCAGGAAAGTACACAAGAGGCCTCGCAATATCAGACAAGGGCTGACTGTTAGAATCAGAAGAAGTACAAGTGGTAGAGTGCTAGCTTCTGTTCCGAATCGCAGCGATTTCAAACCTTTCGCTCAAGGGTTTCCAGGACTGACGAGAAGCAGTGCTTCGTCGGGAGATCGCAGCAGCCGTTTAGCTCTCGGTTTCTCTCTGGCTTTGAAGGCCTCCTCGATTTCCTGTTTGACTTCTTGTAAATTATCACCAGCCCTGCTTATAATATAGCAAACACGCTTGCAAATAAACAAATCAGAGTTATCGGAGCAGTTAATATTGATATTTGAAGCGGACGGGATAATTTCTGCAAAATTTGCAGTATTTTTCCCGAAAATAAAGATTTTTTCATTCACCGTACAAAGTGAAGAACACGTATAACACTTTGAACCGCTTTCTAGAAATTTCTCCGGTGTTTCAGCCACCCGAAACGGAACCATTAGCTAAGATGTCTGGCACATCACCGGAAAACCCTCAGCCGCTTTTTTCGCCCGAAAATTAACGTCATTGTCAACTTGCCGAGACGTGATTGGTTGTTTCGATTTACCGCAAACACAAAGGGAAAGGAATGCGGTTCAGTTTTCAGCAGCCGTTTGTGGGGGGGAGTGTTGCGTGACGCCACTAAAAACGGCTGCATAGGAGACTACTCTACCAACTGAGCTACGAGGCCAGGCTGAGTCACGCTATGATCAAAATATTTCATCAAAACTCTTCGTCACGCACGCTAAAACAGGGTGATTAGGCAAGTCACGTCTTGATTTATATTATCATTGCAAACACGTAAAAAATACGATAAACCACCAACTTTTAAAATTTACAGCACTTCGGCTTGTATCTTACGTGGCCGTAATATATTTTGCACCCCAAGGGCAGTTCGAACAACGGCGGGGTTAATGCCCCTGGGGCTTTTCTTGTTAAATTCAAAACTGTGAGGGGATGAGTTGCAAGGGGAGACGTGAATCTTGAGAACTCAACCCTCTCATAGTTTTCGAATTTTAATTGGCCTGTTGAAACGAAGCAACCAACAAATTGTTTAAAAGATGTCAATAAGTTGTCAAAAAAAAAACAAAATTAACTTTTTGCAAATAAGAAGGGTACAGCGCCCAGCACTGTAAGCACTGTAATAACCTGCTCTTCAAATGAAGAATTACACATAATACTCAATCTGCAGATTATCCAAGTTTGATTAGATTAATCCATGTTAACATTTCAGGCATCTTGGAATTTGACAGATTTCCTGATTTGCCAAATAAATCACCCAATGGTCATCGGCATTTTTACGTTTTTCTCCCCTTTCTCATCACAGTCACTGCAAGCTTTTTACAGTCATTTAAGATATCAACTAAATAAAGGTCTTTCTGGCCGCCTGGTATATATTCCCTTGGCTGTAAGACTGTCTTCAAAATTTCACATTTTGCCATGAATATGTGCACCTTTGCAACTTTAGCCTCGGACAATATCATCTGATATACGAGCCACCTTAAGGAGTAATCTGTCACTTGTATATTAACTAAATACTTATTGTCTGAGTTAGAGGGTGGGCCAAGGAGGAAAATCTCTGGCTCTCGGTGAAGACTCGGGTAACCTAGCCATACTCAGTCCATACACCGAAGGGGGGGGGGGGGGTTTCTCCCATTATAAAGTAACGGGGCACTTATTTCACTTTTTTATTGATTTAAGTTCATAATAACATGTACCACTAGGGGTACATGAAATGACCACTGGGCCACACCACACCACACCACTTTCACTGGTTCCTTTTAAAATTTCTCACAAGTAACCCTGTCACTTCAGTTCTATAGGGGACCTCACCAGCCCCTACCCAATGACCTTGAGCCAAATATTTCCTGTATGGCCCTCCCACCCACTCAATAAGTACACAATATATCCCTTCTGACTGAGGACAACACACAGGAACCAACCTGCTCCTCATACCAGGGCACCTCTACTGTACGCACCTCTTGCGGCCTTAACAGCTCAGGCTGTTGACTGCGTTCCACTGACTGTATGACTACAGCCACCGGCTGTTGACTGGCTTGTGATTGGTTTTGTCTGTGGGTTGGTTCTGGAGGCTGGGGTAGAGTTCAAGTATGGAAAGTGGATCACAACAGACCTTCACCAGAAGCAGTAAACTTAAGCTTTAAGTGCAACAAAAGGTCCACATGAGAGTGGACATGCGTTGTGACCTTGTACAGGCAGTGGGTGTCACATGTAGATGTTACCACTAAGCAATAAGTGCCATCCCTGCTACTTAAGCTGTTTTGGTCCAAAATACGTTATACTCCCAGGTACACCAAGAGGGGGATGGGGAGAGGGGATGAGGGTTACAGTGAGAGTGAAGGTTAGTGTTAAGGCTAGAGTTCGTTCTAGGGTTGGCCTATGCTTGCAAATAAATGATTAAGACGGATTCCGTTCAAAGTTTGAGTAATAAGTGCAAAGAAATATTTACTAAAAAAACTATTCGTAGCACGGTAACATTGTCAATACTATTTGAAACACCTCACTTTAATTCACTTCTCCAAGTGACCTCGTGATGAAATTCTCAAGCATTCTCGAGAAAATTAATGTCAAATATCGTAAAAAAATATGCTAAAAGCGGGCGCCATTTTGTTTTGAATTGACATGAAGCATCTTTTTAATTGAAATAAGGACCACTTCCAATCCAATGTTCTCTCATGGGGCCAGCCTGGGAGCAAAAGTATCGATAAGTTCTTCTTATCTGTTCTAAAAATGTGACTGTCCTGCAAGGAATTTTTTGTTATCTTAATTTTTGCAGTTACTGCTCGAACGTTGAGCGGAAATTGTCTAAATTAGTTAAGTGTAGGTGTGTGTCCTTACCAAATTCTGGTTTCTGTGCTGGTACATGTGTTTATGTTGGTGCCGTTCTTGCTGGTGACACTGGTGCTGAGGTGGTAAAACAGGCTGTGTTACCTCTATATCCTGATGCTGCTGTTGCTGCTGTCGTCTGTTTGCAAGGTACTGCATCGCACGATCCTTGACGTCCTTGGGGTAAGGTGATTGGTACCTGGCTAACCGTGACTGCAAGAAAATTCTGAACTCAGAGGTGCATTGCATAGCATTACACTTATTGACTGAGTGGGAGGGCTGGACGAGAAAGTTTTATCTCGTGTGCCATCACCGTGAGCCAAATATTTTCCCATCTGGCCCAACCTAACTCAGTCAATAAATATTTTATCATACAACTTTGTGCATAACACCACGAAGACGCCTGAAGGCGTTTACACGGGATGTGCTGATGTATATAACAACTATTTTGAACGGAGTTGGACAGTTGTCGAGAACATGGGTTGGTACGATATGTGAGCCTCCACGGGATTTCAGGGAATAAGGTGAATGCACGCACACGGCACATTATAACACGTACGCACGCTTATGACATGACGTGCTTAACGTGCGGATATGCACATAAAAACAATATATTGATTTTGGATAGCGTATCTGCAGCCATTGTTCATATTTGGCTCACAAAGCGCTAGACTTTTGATTTTTTAACATGCTAAGCTCCTTTGTTTCCTTGACACGGTGGAACTCTTACTGAAGTAAATTACTTGCATTTATCAGCTTCTTATTTGGGTGAATGCTTTTAAAAATTTCACGGAACATTAACAGGAAGGAAAGAAAATTCATTTTCCTATTCAAAATATTAAACAAATTAGAGAGCAATATGGCTCTTGGATTTTTTTCAAATACAAGAGAGCAGAGTAAAGATGGTTGTGTGAATACAAGCTTAATTATTTTGTGTGCTGGATGCGACGTAAACAATTGAACTTCCCTTCGCCAGACTCAAACCTGCCATCTAACGCGAAACTGTTGAATGTAACTTATACTAAAACTTGAAGCTTATGGACTGTTACAAAGAGAAATAGAGTAAAATTGTGAGCTTTTTTCCTTGGATTGATTTAGTTCACAGTGCAATGAATTTGCGTACCGCAAGTCTCAAAATAGATTGCGCGAGCCATGTGGGAATAACAAATCGAACCCTTTTTTTCGCGCACTTTATCCTTTGATTGAAATTGAAGAAAGAGAAACGGAGAAGTTCAGATTAGAGTGTAAAAGGACATAAACAAGAAGATGTGGTCAGAATGAAGTGAGCGTGAAGACACTCATGACTGTGTACTTTGCCTTGCCTGTTTGTGTTCAACCCAACCTGACTTGCATGTGATTCCAAGTGTTACAGCCAATAAAATCGCACAATTTTTCGGGATGTCCCTTGAGCCTTGTGCCAAGGGCACGGGAAACGGGAAAGTTAAAAAAACATGCCAATTTGTGACACTGATGAAAGAATTCCATCGACCGAAACCTAGACGCTGGCTGACTACGTCATCCTGCGTAATAATTATTGTAAAATGTCAAAAAAAGCTAGTTAATGTTAAAGTGAGCATATATGCTAAATGAACAGATGATTTGAGCAGGACCTCGTCAGAAGGCTTTTTCTGGACTGGCCAATGCCGTTCTACAGAATTTTCTCAGTGGGGCCATGCAGAAGTATAATAAATAGAGGATATTTCATGGCTTCATAAATATGAGTTCTATTTTTGAGTGGTAATAAAAAACAATATTTTACGAACGAGTGCAGCAAATAAAATAACGGTACATGCATTGTCTTTACCACGAGAAAAGAAAATTCATATCTTCAACCTGCCATGTAATTTTCTTTTTGTTATAACAAACAACAGAGTCATTGACATCCTCACTAGTGACAATATGGAAAATACATCTCCCAGGTCCCTGATATAGTTCCATATGAACTTTAAGAGTGGTCTATTTTCCACTAAAACACTCCAATTGTCTATATAATAAATTTCCGTAGAGCAGATAGAAAAATCTTTTAAGGAGGAGGCTGTTATTGATTCCAACATATTTTATCGCAAATTAAATTAACTTCAGATGAATTAGCTTGACATATCACTTACCAAATAGTCATCTTCATCAATATTGAAGACAATTGAAGATCTCTGCCTTATTTGTTCTTCTAGCAGAGAGGCAGGGACACTACCTGACTCTTCACTGCATTGTTCTGAAGATGACACTGGGAGGAATGGAAATTGGGAGATGAAAGTGAAGATAAGTACAGGAAACATATTGGTACAAGAAAAAGCCAAAGGAAACTGAATAACCTGACTTTCTTGACACACACCCAACACCAAGAGAAAACATGAAAAACAGACAAAAGAACAAAGGGAGGGAGGGAAGGAAAGAAGGAAAACAAACAGAAAATGAACTAGGGAAGCAACAAGCTAAAGGAGGAAAGCATCATCAAATGGGCAAAGGAAAAATGAAAGGAAGGGAGGATTTTTAAAGGTGGAAGGGAGGGAGCAAGGGAGGAAGGGAGAGAGAGAGGGAGGAAGGAAGGAAGGGAGGAGAAACAAACAGATGAACACACAGATAGACAGTGTGTAGGGAAGTAAGAAGTGTATGAAAGGAAGAAAGAAACAATGCTAAGTAATGAATGGAAATGCGATAACACAATTTTCATCTGAAGTGCCAAAATTTTTTGTTAGATAAATAACCCAAACTGACAAAGATCAAACCTTCTTCTACAGGAGGCTGCTGTGGAAACATAAAACACGTTAACACATGTGACTGAGTTCCATGGTCAAAGTCAGACTGTAGGGGTACCATTGGTTTGGACTGAAACAAAAACAATAATTGTTGTGAATCCTGCATGAAAATCAAGCTCTGATTGAAAACATATCCTTTGCTATCATACAAGCAAGGATTTGAAATCAGTTTATTTAAATATGTTTGTATACCCAGGGCTGTCATTATGTTTTGAGTCACCTGTTACCGTGAACTTTACACCCGTAACAAACTTGTTGCTTTAGAGCGGTTTTCATTTGAGTGTCGAAGGTAATTCGCGTTTTGCTTTGGTTTTGCTTTACTTCGCTCTGTGATTGGTTAAAACCTTTCGCGCCACTTTCTCGACCAATCAGGAGTAAAACTCAAACCAATCAGTCGTGACTTGCTCGCCCTCGCACGCGTTTTCCCGCGCTTGACGCCGGTTACATGTACTTGCTTCGAGTTCTGATTGGTTCATTGGATAATTTGTGTTCGTTGTGATTGGCTGGGGTAATTACTTTGGTTTTGGTTTTACGACACTCATTTGAAAAGCGCTCTATTAGTAAATTACACTAACAACTGAGAGGCCAAGATCACCTGTAACGTTGAAGCTCTATCAAGCATACTCAGCCATAACAGGTGTTATGGGTTATGGACTTTAATGACAGCCCTGTATACCCATTTAAAAGTTGCTCTTATCTGGATCTTTAACTTTGGATTTAAAGCCTGTTGGCTAGCAAGAACAATCATTTAGAAAAAAACTGCAATACCTGGTTTTCTGAGATCCACAGTGCTTTTAAACTGGTCAGTTTTCTAAATGTATATGGTAGACACTCCAATCTGTTGAATACAAAGAAAGTAGATTTAAGGATTGTAATGAAGTATTTTGGTAAATGTAATATGGGTATTGGGATTAATTTTGCATGTTTTTTTTATCACACCCATCAAAAGCTCTGTATTGGCCTTAAGGACGGTGCCTCCTAATACAGAGGTATTTTTGCAAAGGGTTTGACTATGATGAAAAAGCAGATCTCAGCCAGGGTTATTGGAATCCAAAAAGAAAAATTTTTCAGAGATAATTCAACAACCATAATTCAACAAAAGCTTTGAAATACAAAGAATGTATGGCAATTTCTTTTCAAATTTAGGCTCAATTATCTCTGAAAAATTGCTACGATCTGCATTTTCCACACAGTCATAAACCACGCAAAAATACCTTTGTATTAGTAGAAAGATTCCTTAAGAAACTTGAATATCTCGGAGGAGACTCGAGATGCGCAGAACCTATGTGCAGTAACAAAAGTAGGCACCATCCTTAGAATAGATGATGAGAATATAGATAAAAGGAAATCAACTAATGAAGTAAAATGACTGCACTGCTACATTCTCTTACAAAACGCTGACTCTCTTCAAAACAGTCAGATGAAAAACAGAAGAATAACTACTGGAGAAATATTCTCCCAAGGTAAACTATAGAACCTGGATAAAATAAAGTAAGGAGAAACACTCTGTTAATCATACCCACCTGTTGCATGCTAAGTTGATGACCTGCAGGTTTGGCATTCGACCAATGTCATCAGGGATCCGCACAATCCTGTTGTCACGTAATGACAGTATTGTCATCGCTGTACAGCTACCTAACTAGCAAAAAGACAGGTCATTGAACACCAACTCTGTTAGCTGATTCATGCAGTTTTCACTGACAATTTCTTTGCAGTGTGTAGGTCCAGGTTGCTGAAACATGATTTGCACGCTATGATTCACCCATCGTGATTCATGGATAATCACAAAGCAGCAAAGGTCCTTATGGATAGTTTATATTTCAGAAAGTCAAACTCGTTTCATGAGCAATTTTGTGACCATGGGCAAATCACAGCCAGTGGATGTGTAGTTCCAGAAAAAATCCATACCCACTCCATGGAAGGTCATTGGAAATTCCTAGGGGGAGGGGGTCTTAAAAGCCAAAATTTCAGAAGCAAAGTATGAAGCTAAACTAGAATTTCTTCAGGGGAGGGGCAGTGCAAAACCAACAAGAAATTCTGAAGAATTTACAGGCGGCCAATAGCCTCTCCCCCTCCCCTCCCCCTTTCCTAAGGAAAACAAAAACTGTAGTAGTTCTTGGTTTCTGGTGACCTGTTATGGACAATTTGCACTTCCGCTATGTAAGGAATTAAGTAATCACTAGCCTGTGTAAACGCTGACCCTTACCAAACCAAATGTCCTCTAAAACAGCGACATAAACATTTAAACTCTTACCTTTACTAACTTCCATACACAGCAATACTCAGAACAACGGAATTAGACTCCTCTCTAGAGATCTAGCATTAATTTTTTCATAACCACCACAACTTGAGAAACAGAAGTAAAATAGACTTTTAACATTGGCCTTCGGTGACCTCCTTGGTGCAATTAACCTTTCGTGTACTGTCACGATCTGTCACCGTATTCCCATTAAAAACATGATTTAACACATTTGAAGCAATTGTAATGTAGTTCGTCAATAAATTCCCTGAAATTTTCTGCGATCATAGATGGAAAATTCTCGTTCAGTAAGCCCTATGTGCAGTTGTCTCTGTTGGCCGCACGACACCAAGAGGACTAAGTCGAAGTGACAGATGACGACCAGACCACGACGAACACGAACGGCGAAAGGAATGCAAGTTCCATTTTATAAGTCGGCATTGTGCGCTCCCACGACAGCCGCCTAAAAACTTTCCATGGGTGAAGTATGGATACAGTAAACACCCGCATATAAGAACACACAATTTCAGAGGTCAGACTGATTGTGTTCTTATTTATCGGATGCTTAGTGAAAAATCAGCCTCAGGATGTTCTTAAATGTTCTTAAATTTTTTGAAATTCAGTGCTGTACAGCATAAAAAATGTTGCTAGAAATTTTAATCATGTTTTTGGACAATTACATAAGTTGATGGAACAATAATTAAAAACCTAATGTTCAAATAGGTCTACTGTAATCAGTAATGTAACAAAACAGTAACAAGAAGGGTGTATGTATAGTTCTGTGGCAGATCCATATGCTGCCCCACCCTTGAAATGTCTAAAGTAGAGGTCCACTGTACATCTGCAAATCTGAAAGTCTGATTTACTACTGTGTTGACATGTACATCAGCAAAACAATAACATTAAGGGTTTGTACTCTTGTTATTGTTCGTAGATCTGTAACCCAAAAGCCAGCTGTGCATCTTAGAAACTGTATTCGTCCAAGCCCTGGGGAGAGATTTTCTCGTCTCCTGAGCCATCAGTTGTCATTAGGCAGCCGGTCTTTTCAAAAAGCCGTCTTAGAAAGTCTTTGCTTTCTTTTAGTTCACTCCAGGCTTCCCCAGTCCATTGAGTCATAAGTATTCGCCTGTCCTTTGCAGAAAGTCTATCATGCCATTTTTCAAGATTGTCATCTATCTCCAACCACCTGTCCATTGCAGCAGCAATTTTCACTTTCATCATCCTTCCACATCCTGCATCAATTGGCTGAATTTTATCAGTATGGTTTTCTGGTAGCATGTACACAGAAGTACTGATTTCATTCCTACATGTCTCGTGGAACTCTTTGGTTTGTTGGAAGGACACGTTGTCTGCAAATAACACCTTTTCCTGGTCAGTTTTTCCAACCCCAGGAATGAGTGTTTTCTTGCACCATTGCATATTTGTCACCTCATCCATCCAGGCATTTTGCTGGAAATACACATCAACTCTTTTATCATATTGTTCTTTCTCTTGAGAACTAACATTCCCTTTCCCTCTAAACACAAGGGAAGGCTTTACATTCTGTTCTCCTTCACCTCTTATGCAAAGTTGCAAAGTGGCTTGCCTTTTATCCAGACCTGATGATGGTTGTGCAACCCAGACTTGTTTATTGCCACGTGAGTCATAGGTAGTCCCTTGGTCCACCACAAATGGAAGGGGAACCTGGTCCCCATTGTACCTGTTTTCAGGAGTCCACCTGCCATATTTGGGGTCAGTCATAGTTGATCTGTTCCGCCTCCTCTGTGTTTTCAGGGATTTCCTCAAATTTTGATGGAACTTCTGGATGGTTAACCTACCATCATCAGCAGAGTTTTTCTTCTTGTTTGTTCTTCTTCTCAGTACTATATCGTGCCTTTTCTTAAACCTTTGGAACCAGTTAGAGCTTCCTTTGAAACTTTCAGCCTCCTTTTTCCCATAAGTCATCTTAATTTTTGCCTTCATCTTTTTCCTGAACCACAGTTTTGTAATCTTGCATCCAGCTGCTCTACGAACTTTGAATTCAGCAATCAATAGATTAGCTGCAAGTGGATACCTCTCACTCTGCTTCGATCGCCCAGCCACAATTTTTCTTCTCTGCCTTGCATCTCTTATATTCCCAGAATTTTTTCCCTTTTTATTTAGTTCTAGTTCCTTCAGAATTTGGTTTCTGTTTTTGTTCCACTTTTGAATCAAAGATCGATGAACTCCTTTCTCTTTTGAGACGATGTTGTATCTATGTTTTGATGATTTCAAAGAATCAAAAAGATCCAGGGTTTTCTTTTTGAATTCAACTGTGTACGATTTTCGCTTCTTACTTCCCCTTCTCTTGTTTCCAAGACTCTCGACTTCGTTACTGTCTAGAACAATGGGATCATTACTTCCTGACTGGCTAGCCTCAGGCAATGAGCAATGGGCATCTGCTTCCTTTCGATTGGCGAACATATTCTCTTGCTTTGAACCCTCGTGTGAGTTCTCGGTCATCGGGTGTTTGAATTTCATGTGGCTGTCAAGGTATTGTTGACCTCTGAATGATTTACCACAGACGTTGCATTTTACTTCAGCGCTTTTAGATATCTCAGCTGTCTTTTCCATCGTTGGCGTGATGTCAAGCATACAACCATTCTTCAATTCTACTTTTTTTCGAACGCCACAATCGAATAAAGTCCGATTCATCTTTGTTTTAGCTTAATATATTCAGCTCATAAAAATTCCAAACAGTGAAGTTCAACACACGAGGAAGAACACTTTGTGCGCCTCTGCATTGGCCAGCGGTTTCCTTTGTTATATTACCTGGGAACCACTTCGGGCACTGCCAGGTTGTGCGAGTGAGGAACCATCTTGGAATTCGTGAAAAACCTTGACAGATTTTTAAGGATAAACCCACACACATTAGAATAATGACGAATGAATATGAACTATATTTAGAGGCAAGCACAAGGGGTTATCATGCTTATTTCAAGGACGCCACAGTCTACATTGGAGAGATTCTTATATGTGAAATGGAGCCCAATAATCGCCACAGCAAGTATGCAGTTGTGGTAAAAAATGAGGACGACAGGATTGTTGGTCATGTCCCTATTGAGCTTTCTAAACTCTTCTTCGAATTTCTATCAGAGTATGGCAAAATTGAAGCAGAATGCATTGGAAGTAGAATAAACAAAGGGCGAGGAAAAGGACTAGAGCTACCAGTAGACTTTAGACTAGTTGGGAATGCTCGATATCTCAAGAAACTTCTCAAGAAATTACAGAAAAAGAACATTGAGTTCGATTACCAATGGAAGCTGAGCAAGATACAGAAGTGTTGAGTTTGAACTTCAGTTATTTTCAATAAATTTGAATGACATAATGGGCAACAAAAGACTGGACAAGTATTTGCAAGCTTTGATCAACTACAACTGTGATTGACCTTGATACAGCTATAAAATCTTATGTTTTTCTCTATCAATACAGTAGTTTATAGTATTGTAAAGGCAAAAAATGTAATTCATGATATTAGATATTCTGAAGAGAACAAAGGTGCCCAAAACTTAGCTAATACCATTGGTCAGCAGGTGTGTTTATGGTAATTTGTGTAATTTTGACACCCTTCCCATTTTATAAGAACATTATTTTTTTCCAGGCTGATATTGTTCTTATAAAAGTGGTGCTTTATTGCCAAATTTCAGCCTGATGTTCTTAATCCATGTGTTCTTATATGCGGGTGTTTACTGTATTTCTGGAACTAGACACCCATGATTTGCCCATCAAGATTTGTCCCTATTCACAAAAACATTGCAGGAAATTTGCACAGAAAATGAGTTCGTGGAGAAAGCATTAATTTCGTACTAGATCTTTAATGGTCGTAAAGAACTGGAAGATCTGGAAATTTCCTTTACTGCCTAATGATTATAGGTGAATCATAACAAGCAAATCATAGCCAATGAATCATGTTTGACAAACCTGTCTGCACACAAAATCAGCTCTAAGCCATCACAAAAGATTAATATTTTTGTTACAACACAAAGTATAATGTCATCATATTATTCCACACTTCAAAACTTCAGTTACTTGTCATGGAGAGGCACAAAACTTTGTGTCAACATAGACTTTTGTTGTGGAACTTTAACATGAAAAAATTTCACTTGAAATCAAAATACAAAGTCCTCAGTTTTAAAAGTGGTTTCCATACTTCAGGTAAAAATTAAACACATTTTTTTGGAAGCATTAATAGCCTTTGACAACCCATATTTCTGTAATATTGTTTATGGCTCTATCATACTGCCATGCGATTAGTTCAACCATGGTAGTAGATTTTGAGATGTTAAATCCAAGTCAGAAATTTCTGAAATTTGTGCTTTCATGACAAAATATTAGTTGCTTAACTAAGTTGCAAAACGTTGATCATGAAAAATATTATAAAATATATAGTCATGTCATGTTATAAAATATAGTATTAGTCCCGGTTTCTGTAGCATGAAGAAACTGAGAGTATTGCTACTCCCCCCTAGATGGGATGCTAGTCCACTGCAGGGTTACCCCCAGCAGTGTGTTGCCAGTACCCATTTTATACACCTGGGTAGAAAGAGACAATGTGTGGTTCCAGAAAATATCCATACCCCCACCACGGAGGGAATTGGAAATTCCGGAGGGGTGGGGGGGTCAAAAGTCCAGGAAAATCCAGAGGAGAGGGGGGTTAAACGGATAAATTACTTTCCAGAGGGTCAACTTCGATTCATTCCGATGTAAGCTGCAGATAAAGTTCGAAAATTACTACTTACCGAATTTGTAGATCTTTATTGTGGAATTAAATTAGTTTAACTGCTAAATAAACACTTTTGTTAAACGTAAAACAGGTATTCTTTCTCCCAAAGGCGCTTTGGAAGCGATATTGGGGCGGAAACGAAATAAACATCGTCGTTGCGTAGAAGTAGCCGCCATTACTCGTTACCAGTCTTCGAGAAGACAGCAACGTGTACCAGGAGTGGTTACATTTACTTATCGAGACCACGATTCTTCGACGAAATGCCTGCGTCGTCTAAAGAACCTAAATTTTAAGCTTGCCTTCGCGATTGACGTTAATTATAAGAGTTGTTTACGAACAATCAGTCCGTCCTTTTTAACTTCCCTATGTGGCAACTGGCAAGCGAAGCGCGATCTCATTGACTCGTAGAAGTCGTGTTTTACTAAGCTTAGCAACCAGAATATTTATCGCGAAGTACAAGTGTCACCAAATACGTTTACGGGCTTTCTTGCTACTCTTGCACCTTCAAGTAACGGGCTCTTAACTGAGGGCTGGTATGCAGGGTAACGACTTTAGAGAACTCAATATTCGTTATTATTTCTATTTTGATCATTTCCCCTTACTTTTGTTTGTGCGTTTTCTTTGTTCATGATCGCGTTCATGTTGAAGTAACGTTTATCAGCAATACTGCGTCTTTTCAAGCGAATTCTTCAATTAAAACGAACGTTTTACATGCTTTTGTCAAGGTAATTTTACAGCTACCTAGTATATCTGTTTGACGTAGAGAAGAACAGTTTGGTATTGGTAAGATAATGTTATGAGTAAGCTATGACTATGTACGTTATTTTAAACGCTAATAAATAGTATAAACACGTCCTACGATAATCGGAACGGCTTAGCTTCACTTAAATTTGGATCAGTTGCTTCATTTTTAACACTCTCGCTTCTTGAACGAAACTTTCCAGAGGGGTTGGGGGGGGTGTTTGACAAACTGTGGAAAATCCGGAGGGATGGGGGGGTTACAGCTTACTTCAAAAAACGGAAAATCCGGGGAAGAGGGGGGTCCTAAGTGAAATTCCCTCCGTGGTGGGGGTATGGATATTTTCTGGAACCACACAATGCGGGGTAAAGTTTCTTGTCTAAGCAAACCACACGATGGCAGGGACTGGGTGTCGAACCACCAACCTTCAGATCTGAAGTCCCTTGCGCTAACCACTTCACCACCAGGCCCACCACAAGCACAGACACGGGTTTTATTCCAATCAACAATTAATGTTTAACAAGTTGATTTGCTAAGGGATAAACTGTAGTCAGCAAAACCGTCAATCAACTTCTCATTATGGTTCAGCAACTTTTGTTCATTCATATTTCATTCTTGCTTGGTGGGTTGCTGTTAATTTACAGCATTTTTCTCTAACACGTGCCCTTCAAGGATTTTTTCCCAACGGCCAAATGTGTTCTTGGTGGATGTCAATCATCTGTTTCTATGACAATTTCAAGAAATACGCTCGCTGAATCAGCTGAATGAAAAACAATTTGGCAGTAAATTTAGCACTGAGTGAGATAATGAAAAAATCTTGCAGGAAGTTTTAATATATAACCATGCTTTGATGATTTTGTGTATTTCTAACCGACAGCAAAATATGGCAGACTCTGAATTATTACTTGAAAAGTACCAAAACAAATTGCTTGGCAACAGTTTTATTCATTGAATCGAGCATGGCTTCACAAATGCATTTAAAACACCCAAAAATACGCAATGCAAACTTGTTTTAATGAAAGTAAACTTCGGAAGCAAATTTGTATAAAACTGACCTTTATTCCATTCAAAGAAGTGCTTAAATCCACTGAATTACTTCTCCGAGTTCGCAGTCCATCAGCAAACATCTGATTCTGGCTGGCAAAAATTTTCGCTGTCAGACTATCATAAATAATTTCTTCTTTTTGCTTTGCAGTTGGTTTCTGAGAAGTTCAGTCAATTAAAAGTCAAAATTTACGGGTTACTGATCGTGTCCTCAATGAATATTTCCAGAATTGCTGTAGCTCTGTTACAAAAATTTTAAGAACCAGAGGGCACAACAGATTCGCAAAATCAGTTTATCCACGGCCCCAGACAGGATTGCGTTACATGTGACAATCACCAAAAGCCAATCAGTGTGCAAGAATTTGAAAACACTGTTGTAGAGACAGATGATTGACATCCACCAAAAACACATTTGGCAGTTAGAAAAAATTCCTTGCAGGGCGCATGTTAGAGAAAACTGCTGTAATGTAAACTTAGCAAGGGAAAAATACAGACAATTATTTCACTTGATACCTCTAAAGGAATAGCTTCCAAGAAGTTTTCGTCAGCATATAGGATACGTAGTTTTCTCAAGAATCCAATGGATGCTGGTAAACTCTACAAAATATTAGAGGAAACTTAGTAATGGCCAATTTATGGTACAACATTGGTGTATGCAACAAGCAACAATTTTTTTCATCAAAATCAAACCTAAAACTTCTGAATGAGACTCAAGTTATGTTGCAGGCATTCCCAGTGCATGTTGCAATAAAAATGCAATGTTAGCTTAACTATCCAACATATTGAGAAGTCCAATTGAGGCTACCAATTTTTTCATCTAAGCATGACCACATAAACAAAAAATAGGCATGCAATGCGTGCAAAAGTAACACAGGAGTAATTGCACAGGGTTTCAGTGCACAATTATGGGTTTTTGGATACAGTCCTGGCGTACAAGGGTATAGAGGGTGTTCTAGAGTATACAGGGTGTATAAGGTATACAGGGTATACAGGGTATACAGTGTGTACTAGAGTATACAGGGTGTACAAGGGTATACAGGGTGTGCAAAAGGATAACTATGTTATTGTCATTATCTATCTCGGGACAATGCATGGAGGCTTTCATGAGATACTGACCCGACATTGCGTGGGACAAAATCACAAACTGCTCTGACCGACTTCAACAAAGTGATAACATGATCGCTTTAAAAACATATTAACCTAATTAACCCTTTAAGCCCTGATATAAAAATGCATAATTTATCCTCCTTACTGTTCTCCATACATTTCTTATGGAATTAGTAAGGAGAATTTGACTGTGTAAATATTACGACATCTTACCCTTGGTGATCACTTCCTTAATTCTCATCACTTGAATGTTTTAGACCAAGTATTGATGATGTAAAGAGAAATTTCATTTTTGTCACTGTTAGGGCTTAAAGGGTTAAACTGGAATCCAGAGCCATCTAACAGTTTTGAATACAGCATGAAAAAGGTGAGACCAAGAAAACCAAAACTTCTTTTTGCAAACTAAGATGATCAGAATTCTCAGTCTCGCCTTTTTCACGCTGTAATTAAACTGGATTCCTCCACATGAGCCTGGCAAGTGCTTTAGATCACTGGCCACACCTGTTGCTGTTAACTAGGTACAAATTGTCATCTGACTGCATACAAATTAAAAATTCACCTCTAATTCATTGTGATTAACAACCAGCTCTTCCAAATTGTACAGTCTGTAAAACAATGCAACATGTAGCAAGATTGAAATAAAAGAAATACTGAACCTAAGAGCCAACACTGGGGAAACCCTCACATTGTCATACCTTTTACAGGTTAAAATAAAATCTGTAATTTGGTACCCCTAATAGGGTGTTAAAATCAGAAAGTAAGTTAAAAAGGAAATTAAAGCAGTAAGAAAATAAAATTTATTACCTTCCTATACTAACTGGAAGTTCTCCAAGATGGTTCTCATCAACTTTGAGTGTTTGCAAGTTCCCAAGGGCACCTAAAAAATATTTTAAAAACCAGCTTCGGTCTATTTCATCAATGACTTTATCCTTTTCCCTCAATGCTGTTTTTTAAAAAAATACTGTTAAATTCAACATGTGAAAATGCAATAAGCTATTTCCGAATTGTCTTGAGCCTCCCTATAAAAGAAATCGGGGTAGAGACTACTGTTTATTAGCTATGTAGGTATGCATAACTTCCAAAGATGTGTTTTCTTACCCATTTTAACGTGCTCTGGAATCTGGTATTAGCTTATGACGATTTTGGTTTGAAATAAGATACTTTGGTCCTCTAATCTGATGGGTGCTTGCTTACCAATATTTTCCAGTAATTCAAGCAGCAGATTGTTGGATAAGTAAAGATCACTGAGGGACTGAAGGCATTCTATTTCTGGAGGAAGACGCTCCAGCCTGTTTTTGGAAACATCAAGAAACAAAAGTTGACGTAGCAATCCTATTTCCTGGAAGAAATATAGAAAGAAATCAATAAATATTCAACCATATTATGAATTTCCTCACTTCCAGAGAGAAACCTTAAGATTCACACTTTCTATTTTGTGGATGAAATCTTAAATTGTGAGCATTCAATTTAAAGGTATTGAGTAGCACTTCACTGATTTCATGCTGTACACAATGGTTCTACCCTCTGAGTCTGTGGAAATTCAACTAAGCACCAACTACCCCAATTTTTTACTCACTGGAGGAAGCTCTCTTACACCATTACTGTCTATCCAAAGCTCTTTCAGGTTCACTAGACATCCAACAACAGCTGGCTACAAGAAAATAACAGACACTTAGTCCAAGCTTTTTTACTTACTTTTTTGTGTCCGACGCGGTTGTGAAAGTTACAGCCCACTGAAAGTAAGACATACATACACTCCCTAACAGGCCTCATGATTAACACTTTAATTTTGAAGAGAAATGTTGCTCTTGGCAGGTTTTGAAGAGAGTTTTCACCAGTTAAGGCAAGCTGAACACAGGAACCTTTACTTCCATCAAAGAAATGTTGTTTGCATGTTAACTTACCAATTCAAGAAATTCATTATTTCCAATATCCAGTCTTTCTAGATGTGTTAAGTGAGACATTGACCTTTAAGCAAAGAAAATTACAAATCAGTAATCTTCTACAAAACAGAACAACATTTCACATCTATATTAAATGTAAAAATTAAAATTAATGTATTCGTAACTAGCAAACTTACGTGACTTTTGTGTAGGTATTAAGGTAAACAGTATTACTGATAGCAACTATACCACTAAGTAAAAACGTAGCACATGAGAAAAATTCACTGAATTTATTTTAAACTATTTATTGAGAACTCACAATATTTGCAACTCACAATTTACAAAACTAGTAATTACCCTAACAAACAACAGCAACAACAACAAAAAAAACTCACAAAAAGCTTACAAATTGATACTAAAATACTAACGTCACAATGTTTTCATTGTTAATGTATATGTAAAAATGTAAAAACTCACTGAATGTTTAATGAAATATTTCCTTTTAAAAATATCAAATTTACTGTTATTTGTATGGCTATGAGGCAAGTAAGCAAATTTTGAAATGCTTCCTTTCAAATTTGGAACAATGAGAAAATTTTGTACGTTGTTTCTAGTTACAATTATATATGTTGCATGGATTTCTAAATACAAGATGTAAAAAATCACATTCAGCAAAGATCCCTTATATAATGCACCAGGATGGGTAGTTAGGTATATTAGTGACTGGGATGTGCGAAGACCTTTTTTGGGTTTGAAATTAGCTATTTGGAACTTTTTTGGGTTAGACATTTTCTGCATCTGATGGACAGGTTTTTTTTGAGTCACAAGACTTAAGCAGGATTTTTTGGGGGGTTGATAAAAAGCCTGGGTACCTCAGAGTTCTCAATTTTATATAAAATAATCATATCTGTTCTGTGTTATTAACAGAGAGAATTAAAGAAAGGTGGAAGCATTAACTGTCTTGGTTTTCTTTTCTTATGCAGATGAAAAGGACTTTTAAGGTTATGTTCTGGGCTATTGGACTTTTTTGGGTTCAGTTTTGGCCTAATGAACTTTTTTGGGTATGAAAATTTGGCCTTATTGTGAATGTTCCAGAAAATATCCACACTCCCCCTACAGAGGCTTTTTTTGGTTTGAACTCCCACCCCTCTGGAAATTCCAGTTTAGGGTTATACCTTCCTTTAAAAATTTTGGGCTTTGAGACCTCCCACCACAGAGGGCCATTGGAAATTCCGAGTGGGTGAAGGGTCTCAAAGCCCAAAATTTTTAAAGGAAGGTATATAAGTCTAAAACCCCCCCACCCCCCCTCAGGATTTCCAATGGCCCTCTGTGGTGGGGGTATGGATATTTTCTAGAACCACACATTTGCCCCTTTCTATCACTAATATATATCTGAGTACCCTCCCCCCCCCCAAGTAAAGAGTTTGTCTTAGCAGGTGTCATAATAGCAAAGACCATGACACTACTGAATGCAGATTACCTCTGGGTGAGTAATTGAGTACTGTATTAGGGGACAAACCGTCCCCACTGACTTATAGACATTTTGAGCTTACTGCTTACTCTGGTAAGGATCTCAGGTGATTATCCCTCAATTCAAGGATCTTAAGTTTTGATAATCTACAAACAGAAAGAAAAAATAATTTCTTGAAAACAACTTGCTGTTAACAATATCTTCAGAAAAGGATTTGTTTTAAAAGTATCCTGACGAAATCACAGTAAATGTTAAATCACTATTCACACTCAGGGCATAAGTGGCTCTCAAAGTCTTCCCAATTCCAGTTGCCTCAGCACATACCCTGCAAGCAGAAGTTTCTTGGTCACCCTACGTTCCAGCAGGCAAGTAGGTAACCTCTATGCAAAACTGTCTGAATTCCTGTTGTGCACGCGCAACATTCGTCATATGCATCATCACTTCCTCTCTTGCAGATTTCACGTGCATGCATGCACATATGTCAGCTTGACCAAAACTTGGGAACTCTGTGAAAATGTTACTTGCACTGGGTTTATTTGAGCAGTACTTTAAACTCAGGATTAATCTCAGTAAATCAAACCTTTCACAATTTATGCCTCGGCTTTCTGCTGATTTTCTGAGCTGGGAAAAGTGACAGAAGTTTTTGTAGAGAAAGAAAAAAGTAACCTGTCGCATACAACAGGTTTGCTGGCATACCACAGCGCATGCATTAATTATTTTGTTGACAACATTCACAGCATGTGTAAACTTTAAACCAGTTGAGAGCCTGTTGGAACCCAGTATTTTTAATTAATTCGTCCAAAATCCTGGACGGCAGCAGATCAAAGAATCGGACAGTTCTGTGCAAAGGTTACTTATTCACCCACTGGGACACAGGGCAACCAAGAAACTTCTCCTTGCAGGATACTCGACACAAAGCTCCTAAGAGTGTTACCATCTGACCCCCACCCCTGGATGGGATGCAACTCCATCATAAAGAGCTACCATCATCATTTTCTTACCTGCCGAAATTTGAGGGTAAACGATCCAAAAAAGCATCATTCAAATACACATGGGTCAAATTTAATAGCTGAGTGAAACCACCTGGAACTCTATGCAAAAAAAAGACAAAAAGCATTCAACATCCTTCATGATGAAAAAAGCCTCCCTTCTGTCCCCCAAGTCCGTTGCTGACAACCCTACCTACTCCTGACTACAGTAAGGTTTTGATCATATTATTATTTTCCTCATTAATTGTGGGGATTGTTTCTAGGAGGGGGGGGGGGGCTCAAATAAACCAAAAACAGTAGATCATTGCAGTGTTTTAGTCACTCAAAGATTGAATGAGAGCTCAAATGCCACTTGGATATTTTTGGTAAATAATTTGCCATCTACTTTCTCTATCCTTACTTCAAAGTTTTGTAAAAGTGTTCAGATTCCTAAGTAAGATAATTTGCATCCTTTAACAGCTTGATTTGGATTAAACAAGAGAGGGGATTCATAAGAATTTTGTCTTATTTTGTCAGCCCGATCCACGTGACGCCATCACCCACAAATAGCTAAGCAAACAATCATAGAGTACATTACTAATTATGATTAAATTAAATTATTATAATGACATTATTTTCAACTTTCAGTAAATTTAAGTCCTTCCCTTTTTAAAGTACAAAATTCATTCTTGACTAATAATTAGTGAGACAATGGAACCCTAATATAAATACTACCCTCCCCTCTCCCCTGCATGAACTTCCTTCAATAAGTCTAGAAGTTCAAGTAAGGGTGAATTTAGACGGTGCGATTTTTGCTTATGACTGTTGTATATGACTTTTGTAGCATGTGTTGCTCGCGTCAGGCAAAGATCATACACAACTTCTAATTCTGACCTTTTGATTGTGGCTATGACTGCCATAGGGTTTTAAAACACATGTCGTCAAAATCGTACAACATTTTTTGTCTTGTGTGCAACATTCATGAAGATGTTGTACGTCTGATTTAGACAACACAATTCATGTTGCACACATGACGTGAGTAAGTCACATATAACAGTTGTAGGTAACAATCACACCACCTAAATCGTGCCTAAGAAGCCTCCACTAGGATACATTCTGACAAGCAGCGTACATAAAAATGTGGTGACAGCACATAAAATGAAACTCCAACAAAAGACAACCGTTAGTGAGGAAATACCACAACAACAACTATAAGCCATCTAGCGCAAGAATGGTCTGAAATGGGTGGTGGTTGAAACAATGACAGCCGAGAAGGCATTTTGAAATGAAGAGAAGAGATCTTAAAATGAAGATGAGTAACATAGCCCCCCCTCCCCCCCCCCCCGCCCCGCCACAACTTCCATGGAAGCTTAACTCCCTAAGGGCCTTGAAAAGCATTTATAGTTCATAAAAAAACTACTTCGTATCTTTTCTATAAACTATAGTCCTAATTGGACAATTTCCAGATTTATTTGTCAAAATATTCTATCAACTGTAAGCTTATTATTTTTCAAGTCTCGTAATTCTAAAGCTGAGAAAAGTCCATAAATCCTTACTCATTAGTATCTCATGATAAGAAATGTGATATGTCTGGCAAATAGTTGATTAAAAAAGTTTTCGTAAGATGTTCACTCTGATAAGAAAATTAAAACGAAAACAACGACAGGCATAAAACAAACGGCTATCTCTAAAATAGGGAACGGGGAATCGAGGAACGGGGAACGGGGAACGGGGAATGGGGAACGGGGAATCTCTAAAATAGGGAATATCTAAAACAGGGAATCTCTAAAATAGGGAATCTCTAAAATGGGGAATCTCTAAAATAGGGAATCTCTAAAACGGGGAATCTCTAAAATAGGGAATCTCTAAAACGGGGAATCTCTAAAATAGGGAATCTCTAAAACGGGGAATCTCTAAAATAGGGAATCTCTAAAATAGGGAATCTCTAAAACGGGGAATCTCTAAAACGGGGAATCTCTAAAATAGGGAATCTCTAAAATAGGGAATCTCTAAAACAGGGAATCTCTAAAACGGGGAATCTCTAAAATAGGGAATCTCTAAAACGGGGAATCTCTAAAATAGGGAATCTCTAAAATAGGGAATCTCTAAAATAGGGAATCTCTAAAACGGGGAATCTCTAAAACGGGGAATCTCTAAAATAGGGAATCTCTAAAATAGGGAATCTCTAAAACGGGGAATCTCTAAAATAGGGAATCTCTAAAATAGGGAATCTCTAAAATAGGGAATCTCTAAAACGGGGAATCTCTAAAACGGGGAATCTCTAAAATAGGGAATCTCTAAAACGGGGAATCTCTAAAATAGGGAATCTCTAAAACGGGGAATCTCTAAAACGGGGAATCTCTAAAATAGGGAATCTCTAAAATAGGGAATCTCTAAAACGGGGAATCTCTAAAATAGGGAATCTCTAAAACGGGGAATCTCTAAAATAGGGAATCTCTAAAATAGGGAATCTCTAAAATGGAGAATCTCTAAAACGGGGAATCTCTAAAATAGGGAATCTCTAAATCCACAAGCCCGAACTAAAATCTCATGTCTGTTTTTCTCTCTACCATAATTTGGAAAGGATAGATAACCCAAGGGACCCTATAAACGCGTTGCGTGACCAACTCGTCACACATCCCTTTAATAAGACACCGTAATTGCAGATTGAAGAGAGGTATCTTTTTCGGTGTAATAAAATTGAGTGAACTGAAATAAATCACATCCTGCTGATTGTGATACAATTTATTTTTGTGTGTTGACTGCCGATACTACTTGCAACGCTTCTTTAAGTCTTATTCCACGCTCCAGTTTCTCATTACTGTCACCTGTATTTTGATTGAACTGGTTAGCATTTGTATTACAATAAGAAGATACTGCACAGCTAAGTCGCGGAAACGCACACAGGAACGTTGTTGGCCAGATTCCATCCCCACTTTCCTGTTTACCTTTCAAATAAAGAGTTTATGTTTGCTACACGTAGAAGAGAGTCAGAACACCTCGACTTCTCATTCTGAACCGAGTGCGTAAGGTATTTGATGCAAACTGACGGACCCGTGAGGAAACCGAAACTAAATAGGATCCAAACCCACCAATGGCAGTTCACGTTTGTAATGGGAATTCTTTGGATAATTTTTTCATGGCCAATCAAAGAAAACGTAATGATAACTTTGTACAAGTGGCATCGGAACGGCGCGCAGCACTGTAACAGAAAAGCGCTGCTTCGATTGCGAATTGCCGAGTCGACCAAGCCGTGTTCCACCGTGGAAAGGTAAGCAAACATCACCACCCGTGATACCCTGCTAACGGAGACGAAATACGAGAGACGCGAACATTGTCGTACATGCTAAGAAAACTTTCCAGAAAGAAACACTCTGCTAGCAGGGTATACCTATAAACAGTAAAATGTTAAGCACGTTTTCGAATTCTCATATGAACGGTAACAATACCTATGTGAACGGTAACAATACCTATGTTATATTACTTTAGTTAGGGTTCTCTTCAGCGGTAAAGGAACGAGGTCTTGTTTTCACATTTTTAACTAGTGGCTGATGAAACAAATAACGAACGCTTACGGAAACACTTTTTCAAGGTCAAACGAAAATCGCTGTTACATTTATTGATTCATATGTTTGATTCTGTAAATTTCTCACGAGTGTATTACATTCTGCGTGTGTAAATTTTGAGAGGATTTTTTGTGCTGGCCTTTAATTTCTCAATTTTTTTTTCAATTCGCTAAAATTAAGACGCGCGAAAATAAGTAAAAATAAGGTATATCTGGAACAAGTCTAGACAATAACAGTCACCGCTCAAAACGCAACATGTTTTTGGCTCAAGATGTCAAAAGTCACGCCATCACAGTCGAGACGTAAAAGGTCACGACATCACAGTCACATGTTGTTGGCTCGAGGCGCAAAGCCAGCGTAAATGGCTCCTTTATTAGTTATTGGTAAAATGAGGCTGTTGTACCTTTTTTTCGTTTGCTTACAGTAAAATAATATAACATAGGTATTGTTACCGTTCATATGAGAATTCGAAAACGTGCTTAACAGTTTACAGTTTATAGGTATACCCTGCTAGCAGAGTGTTCTTTCTGGAAAGTTTTCTTAGCATGTATGATGATGTTCGCGTCTCTCGTATTTCGCTTAGTTCTTTTGTTTATCGTGAATACAAAACGAAAAGTCTCCGTTAGCAGGGTATCACGGGTGGTGATGTTTGCTTACCTTTCCACGGTGGAACACGGCTTGGTCGACTCGGCAATTCGCAATCGAAGCAGCGCTTTTCTGTTACAGTGCTGCGCGCCGTTCCGATGCCACTTGTACAAAGTTATCATTACGTTTTCTTTGATTGGCCATGAAAAAATTATCCAAAGAATTCTCATTACAAACGTGAACTGCCATTGGTGGGTTTGGATCCTATTTAGTTTCGGTTTCCTCACGGGTCCGTCAGTTTGCATCAAATACCTTACGCACTCGGTTCAGAATGAGAAGTCGAGGTGTTCTGACTCTCTTCTACGTGTAGCAAACATAAACTCTTTATTTGAAAGGTAAACAGGAAAGTGGGGATGGAATCTGGCCAACAACGTTCCTGTGTGCGTTTCCGCGACTTAGCTGTGCAGTATCTTCTTATTGTAATACAAATGCTAACCAGTTCAATCAAAATACAGGTGACAGTAATGAGAAACTGGAGCGTGGAATAAGACTTAAAGAAGCGTTGCAAGTAGTATCGGCAGTCAACACACAAAAATAAATTGTATCACAATCAGCAGGATGTGATTTATTTCAGTTCACTCAATTTTATTACACCGAAAAAGATACCTCTCTTCAATCTGCAATTACGGTGTCTTATTAAAGGGATGTGTGACGAGTTGGTCACGCAACGCGTTTATAGGGTCCCTTGGGTTATCTATCCTTTCCAAATTATGGTAGAGAGAAAAACAGACATGAGATTTTAGTTCGGGCTTGTGGATTTAGAGATTCCCTATTTTAGAGATTCCCCGTTTTAGAGATTCTCCATTTTAGAGATTCCCTATTTTAGAGATTCCCTATTTTAGAGATTCCCCGTTTTAGAGATTCCCTATTTTAGAGATTCCCCGTTTTAGAGATTCCCTATTTTAGAGATTCCCTGTTTTAGAGATTCCCCGTTTTAGAGATTCCCTATTTTAGAGATTCCCTATTTTAGAGATTCCCCGTTTTAGAGATTCCCTATTTTAGAGATTCCCCGTTTTAGAGATTCCCTATTTTAGAGATTCCCCGTTTTAGAGATTCCCTATTTTAGAGATTCCCTATTTTAGAGATTCCCCGTTTTAGAGATTCCCCGTTTTAGAGATTCCCTATTTTAGAGATTCCCTATTTTAGAGATTCCCTATTTTAGAGATTCCCCGTTTTAGAGATTCCCTATTTTAGAGATTCCCTATTTTAGAGATTCCCTATTTTAGAGATTCCCCGTTTTAGAGATTCCCTATTTTAGAGATTCCCTATTTTAGAGATTCCCCGTTTTAGAGATTCCCTATTTTAGAGATTCCCCATTTTAGAGATTCCCTATTTTAGAGATTCCCTGTTTTAGATATTCCCTATTTTAGAGATTCCCCGTTCCCCATTCCCCGTTCCCCGTTCCCCATTCCTCGATTCCCCGTTCCCTATTTTAGAGATAGCCTAAAACAAACACCCAAACAAAAGAGGACTGTGTACAGAAATCTTGTTCGCCATACTTACTTGCCAATCGGGTTAACGCTAGCGTCGAACTGTTCCAAACATTTGCAATTTTTCACACTTTCTGGTATATCGATTATTCCTGGGAAATACAAATTATTCTGAGATTAAAACTACTGGTTTAGAAAATAAAACAGGGCGAATATTTAAGCTTATCTGGTTTATAAGCTTGCCAACGAAGAGGCAAAACTAAGCTTGTTTTTCACTGACCGTTCTTGCTAATGTCAACTTCTCTCAAGTTTGCGAGGTTGGAAACAGCTGATGGAAGAACAGTTAATTCATTATCGCTTAACCCGAGGATGTGCAAACTTTGCAACCCAAACAACGCCTGCGGGCAAAACGAAACAAAGACAAAATTAGAGCTTTAAATAGCAACGCAAGCTGAACGTATGTCAAGATTACACACGCTACATAGAGACGACTTGGACGAAAATAAGCAGATAAATAAACTTTGCAAGGATTAGTTAAAGTGCTTACCCTCGGTAATTCTCGAATCTGATTTGCATCCAGATAAACTTCCTCCAAGTTCGGCTCGGCTTTGAAGATGTCCGTAGGCACTGAAGTTAAACTGCAGTGTCGCAAATCCAAAACAGCCATCTCCCCAGATCCTTCACACTCCACGGAGAAACAACTCTTTAGTCCAGCCCATCGGCGCATTATAAACACGTTACAACATGGCAGGGAGGTCTAGAATTGCAATTCTCGCAGCATGGACGAGTACATTACTTCCGTTTAGCGGTTGCTTATCATTTTTCCAACGACTTGTTCGCCACCGAGGAGAAACTCGGCTCCTTGCAGCGCACTTCTCTAAAGCAAAACAAACAACTTTACAAAGATGTTCGTCAAGTGTACTTCTGTAACAAAGAACGCGGATAAATCACTTGTTTAAACACCGTAGTTATGACATGACACTTGCAAGCCAACGTAAAATTCCCGTTTAAGATAACCCTTTCCTTTCAGTCGAGTGTTTTTGGCATAAAAACTTTTAGTTCAAGTTTCGAAGCGATGCACAAGTGAAGCAGAAGGAAAGCCAACTCCAGCAATAATCGGCTTCTGATTGGACAAAGTACAAAACCATTGTTTCAACAATCAATCAGAATAGAGGTCACTCACTCCTAAAAATAACATAGGATATACCGCAGTTACTTCACAAGAAACAGCCGGTCATTGCGTAAAAACATTAACGCGGAAATAAATGTTCTGCAATTAGGGTAACAAAAAATAATTAAATAATGGTTTGCTTAAATCCTCGAGACTCTGAAGTAGATAACAGCGGCAAAGGAAGTGACGACGGGCAAAAACAAAAGGAAAAAACTGTCGTCGACTTTTTCACGACAGCTTCAAGTGGAGATGTTTAGCCGAATAATATATGATGACCACTTTTTAAAATTTAATTTGAGGGTTGGAAGTTTGGGAGTTTTGATGGCGGCTGGGGTGACTTATCCTACGTAATCAATTCCATAGAAAGACAGATAACAATCTCCTTCTTGATAACTAAAAGGCGTGTTTCTAGTTCGTACAAACTGGGAATTCACATCTTTACAAAGCTTATTCTTTAAAAATGCTTTTATTAATAAACAGTTTTTTTGAAATGTGAAAACGACCTTTGCTTATCTTGCCAAAAGTTACTCCTGGGTGCCTCTGCTTTATGAACGAAAATAAACACCGATATATATCACAGACACCCGGCGAGGAGTATCATATACCTCCAAAACAACCGCCTGTTCCACCGTCAGAGACGGCAAAGGGCAAAAACTGTGGGTTACTCATAAAAATTCACTGGAGTATATTTTGCTAACATAGATTTTACCAATAAATGATACGTCTCTCCAGACCGCCTCTACCAAGTAGTGAAACCTAGAAAGTTACGAGGCGAAGATAGCGATGCTAAGTCGGAAAGAAACGAAGGTATTGGAACTTGGCGGTACCTAATTTTCTGAAGAATAGCAATAAATTAAATGAAAAAATAGCCATATTTTCGCCCGGGTTCTTGCCAAATGAAAATGTTTAAAGAGCAAAAGGTTCACGATCTCAACATTGACAAAAGTTAAATTATCTTTTCATTCCAAAGGACTGGCAAATGGACTGACAAAACTGTGAGGGTCAACTGTCCTCAGAATCTTGGTTGGTTCAGTTCTAACGCGTGTTTCTCCGCAAGCTCTGAAACCCGGGGGGGGGACTCCCATATGAAAGTGAAGGGAATGCTCGTCGTCTCGCTTAGGGTTGTAAATTGCAGATTTTGGTCTCACTTAGGGTGTTGAGGACGGAAAGCCAACATTTTTACCCACACAGGTATCGCTTAGGGTTGTGTGTCAAGAAATATCTATATTATACTGTGGTTCATGGTCTCCCTTAGGGGTTAAATAAAGCCAGAGCCACGCCCAGATTGGTCTCCTTTGGGGTGTTAATTCTAATTTTCCCGACGAGCCTCCCCGTCACTTTCATATGGGAGTCCCCCCCCCCCCGGGCTCTGAAAGAAGTTAGATCAAGAAAAATCAGAGGCGGCGAAGCGTTTTGAAAGGTGAAACGTGAGGGGGGGGGGGGAGGGGCTCATCGTACATCAAGCCAAGCGCATACCCTTACTCAAATTTCCCAAAATGTCCTTTGCCTAGTTCGTTGGCACAAGCGAACCTCTTTGCAATCTTAACAGTGTCCAGTGTGTCCATAATCGATTTCTGACAATGCATAATAAGGCAATTGTTCAGACGATCCTGCTTCATGGTGCTTTTTAGGTAATGTCAAATACAAACCGCTTCTGTCTAGTTTAGTGGAAAATTCAGCAGTTGATTGGCTTCTCGGTTGTTCAAAAAAAAGTCCTATAACATATTATTTCGCCAAGCACAATTCTGATGAAACTATCTGTGAAAGATCGATATGAGACTGAATATTTTGCCAAACCAATTTTATGCTGCGCTAGCGATATTTTCGACTCGGAAACGTGGGGGCGGACCTGAGCCCCCCCAATTTTCGTTCGGGGGGCCTATAGCCTCCCCCCTCCCGTTCCGCTGCCTCTGAAAATATCCTCTCGCCTTTATGCTTGTCTGCTATTAGCCATGACATCTGATAAGAGGTATTTCAAATAAAGGTAGGTAAGTTCTGCTTGGAAAACAGCTTTTCGCTGACCACCACGTGCTGCATTTTTATTTAGAAACGCTGAGGGAACAATCGCTCTAAGCACGAAAACATGTCAAGCTGTGAGACTGTCCTTTGAGTGCAATACTGAAATTTCTCAAAATTGAATTGTTTGTCTTCGTTAGGATATCAGAGAGAGCGCTAGAGCTACCGGCTGCCGGATCACGTACAAACGCTACAAAGGTGACACATGAGGTCTGACTTCTTGTAACAGAACACATTTTACTTTGGTTGTTCTAAATCATAGTCACTGAGAACAGGAACAGCTTTCCCTCAAAGAATAAAAAGTGAGGTTGATTATTGTACTATTGATTTGTCCTTCTATAGGTATTTGTCTTGTAGGTGCACAATATTACACCATGAATAATTTTAATAATATTAACGTTTGTTGTTTTGTTGAATCTTCTTCAGTGATAGACATTTCCATTAAAGTGAAAAAGTCCTGCTCCAAACACATTCGCTTGTTTGTGACTTGTAGGTGTACATGTAGGTGTAGGTGAAGGTTGCTGCTTTGCTGAATCTTCTTCAATGTTAAACATAACGTTTAAAGTGAAAAAAGAAAGTCCTGCTCCAAACGTGTTCGCTTATGTAATTGCCATTGCTCGAGTGACATTAGTGGCCAACAGGCTGTAATTATGGAAACTATTTTTAACAAAAAAAACCGGCTTTTTTGCCAAAACCATTGGTTTCGTTAGTCTAAACAAATAAATCAGGAGACAAGCGCTAAAGAATGGTTTCACTAGGCCCGTGAACATGGGTTCCTGCTGCGTGGAGCATTAGTTTGATCTGAGGTTGGGATAGTCGGTAGAGTATTCTGGCCCAGAAGGTCAGGCAAGAGTAAGCTCAACAGGCCGCAGAACTACGAGGTTTGTCCTGCACGAAGGCTCCCAAACAAGATTTTGTTGTAACAATAGTGGAGAACAATTGTCGTTTGATATTTGTTGATTATATGAGAATTACTAGTGAGTTGGAGAGAAAACGTCAACGGGGCCGTATCTTACCCTGGAGAAAATCTTCGAACGATTTTGAAGATCTTCAAGGATCTTTCTCCTAATCTTTCAAAGATCCTTGAGGTTCCTGGAACGATCATCGAGGTTTCCTGCAACGTCAGTCTTTCAGGGTCCTGCAACGATCCTTCAGTCCTCAACGATTCTTAAGGTCCTCGCAAAGATCATCAAGGATCCTTGTACAGGATCCTAAAAGATTTGAAAGGATCCTATGTGGGATCCTATCAAAAAATGATTAGGATTACTGTTATTTAGGATCCTGGGTAGGATCCAACGGGATCCTTATAGGAGTTCTACCAGGGTTATGCTCCACTGACTTCTGTAAAGATCAGAGGTATGTGCACGTGTTTCCTTTTCTTGACTTATTACAGAAAAGGAGATAAAGTCAAAGAGCCACAAAAATGAGTAGAAACAAGGATGTTGGAATTTGGGATCCACATGGTGGAAATCTGGAATGCAGATGATTGGAATCCGGAATCTAGGAGATTGGAATCCGGAATCCAGAGGGTGGAATCCGGATTCCATTACCTCTGTGGATTCTGTTACATGGGGCGATTATCCTGTTGATTGCTATCACAAACGGACCGACTCTTAAGACAACACTGCAATTTGAAAAACTGAACACTTCAAGGCCCTCGTTAAAAATGACCACACGTCTGCCATTGCAGACCATGTCAAAACCACCAGACACAACATCAAGTGGGATCATTTTGACATTTTAGCATCGGGCAAAACTGATTACCACTGCAAAATCAAAGAAACATTGTTGATACAAGAACTGAAGCCAGCTTTTAATGTCAACGTCAGCAGTGAGAAGCTGATACTTTATTAATTAGCTGTAGCTTTTTATAGATTCACTGTTAAGATTGTTTTCTTAATCTTAGTTCCAGACCCCTTATCACTATTGTATAAAAGGTTTGTCAAAATTGTAACGGTCACTTTTGAAAATGTAGGTTGACTAGCATACGAAACGTCAAGTTTATATAAAAATGCGTAAGTTTATAATGTTTATTACCGCTGTTTGAGTTTTATATTTGAAACAAACTGATTATAAGGCTTTGCACTACTACACAATGGCAAATTTATAGGTCCATATTTCAACTAGTACGTTTTTGGCAAAGTCCAGGCAGTTGGAAAACTTCGCTGCTCATGTTTCGCGAATTCGTGGCTTTCGTTTCGCTTCCCTCGTGTTCGTGTTCTCTGATAACTTGTAACGAAATTCTAATTCTTATACTACATTCTCTACATTGTGACTGGACGTTGCTAAGCACTGGTATGAAAGGTTATTCAAGGTTGTGTCGATCATAAAACTACTCAATGTCTCAAAATCACAAAAGGCGGTGCTTCTTAATCTCAATAACAAATGACGGTCTCTTTTACTAAGCGTTCATTTTCTCTCTTGATATGATGTTCTCCATTATTTCATTTATCTGATAAGTTTCACGCACGAAACACGAAGTCTCCGACCAGCTGAGCGGATTGAGACACGTTACTGCGGGATGCAATGTGTACCACTCGTGACGTCATTCTTTAAGACGCAACACGTTTTTGCATTTTGATAAGCAGCTAATTCAGTAGGAAAATACCTTAGATACGATCAATTTTTTTACGTTTTACACAATAAATCTTAGAAACCTTCCAGCAAAAGACATTTGTAGGAGGAAATTTTGGCCTACCCTCTGGTCAAAGTTAACTACTTTTTGTTATTTATCAGTTTCATTTATTTGTTTCTATATTTCCTTTGGGAGCCACCACGGTCATTTCTGCACAGCATGGGTAGCCATTTATAGCAACTATACAACCCGCAAGGTTTTCCTGAGCTGAACTGTAGTAATCAGAAATGAGAACCATAGTTTCCTTAAACGCCATTGCTTGCATTAAAATGTTGGAACAGTTCAACAAAAGAGATACATTTATCTTGCATTGTATACTATTTTTGTTGAACAGGAATTAAGATTACGAAATGCGTGCGCACAAACCCTGCCGTACCTAAGGTCGTGTTCTTTTCGGCATTCAAATAAAAATATTTCAAAGCAGAGTTTTTAACTTTCCTTAAAATCGCGATATATCGTACTCAACCGTAAGCCATTTAAATTTACTTGTTAAAAAATGGGGCTCACCGCCCTCGTTTAGGAGAAGACGATCATTTATTTCTCTGAACAGCTCATTTTTCATAGAAAACTTATCAAGTTCCGAAGGTGCGCGCGCTAACCCCGCAACAAATGATGTGCAGAAAGGATGCTCATTGCAAATGAATGGAAACAATTAACTGAAAAGGGTCCAAATTTGAATTCATGACGTCATTTATTTATGACATTTTCAATTGCGTTTCGGACGACTTTCAGCTATTTTCAGTCGACTACAACTCCGATCGCATGGATCAAACTATATCAACAATGTCATCTACTATTTCTTCATTTTTTCAAACTCACAAAGCCGCTTTTCTCGGTGCCGTGGCTCTTGGAGGCGTAGCCTTCGGAATCGGCGTTTCCAGACTGAGCGCGCACCTTACAGCGTGCAGCTACAATCGTATAGCCACAGATACCTACACTCCACTGGCTGATTATCCCGACTTGCGGCAGTATAACAACTTGATGGCTAAGCACTTGACTCCTCGGCTTTACGCCAAACTTAGAAACAGAAAAACGGCCACGGGGTTTACGTTAGACAAAGCGATTCAAACAGGCGTCGACAATCCTGGTCACCCTTACATACTTACAGTAGGAGCCGTCGCAGGCGACGAAGAGACTTACGAAACTTTTGCAGAGCTGTTCGACGCGATAATCGAAGAACGCCACAATGGATTCAAAAAGACAGATCTACACAGGAATGACCTTGACTCCTCAAAAATTTGCGGAGGAAGATTTGATGAGCGCTATGTCCTGTCCTCTCGCGTGCGAACTGGAAGATCAATCCGCAAATTTAGTCTTCCCCCTCATTGCTCCAGGGCAGAGAGGAGAAAAGTTGAGAAAATTGTTACTCACGCACTTGCCGGTCTTAGAGGTACGTCTTAACTCCAATTTGCTTTATTTTGTTTGGTTTTAATTCCGTTGAGGGCGGTGGGTACTAATACAGAGATATTTTTGAAAAGATTATGACTATGGGGGAAAAGCAGATCTCGGCAAGACCCATTGGTGTCTAAAAAGAAAAATGTGGGTAACCACGCATTTTTCAGAGATATTAAAGCAACCATAATTCTAAGAAAATTTTAAAATACAAGGAATGTATGGCACCTTCTTGCCAAATTTCGTCTAATTATTTCTGAAAAATGTACCGTCACTACCAATTTTCTTTTTGGATTCTGATCTGCTAAGATCTGCTTTTTCCACAGAGTCAAAATGCCGTTGTATTAGTAGGTAAATCCGGGGACGAGGTTGTTGGTATGCCACATAAATAATACAAATACTAGTATCACTCTATCAATACTAGTGCTAATACTAGTATCACTCTATCAATACCAGTGCTAATACTAGTATCACTCTACCAATACTGTGCCAATACTTGTCATCACTCAGTGGCAATAGTTAACTAGTTTGAGTAGCCAATCACAGCGCGCGAAGAACACTATCCACTGGTTTGGTACATACTAATTTGCTTCAGTAGTAACTTGTAAAAGTTTTTTTTAATTTGTATTTTATATTTGGTAAAGGAATATTTTCCTAAAGGAGAAATTTAAGTTCTGCTCGATATACAAGTGAGGCCTCATTTGAAGAGCAGAATGCCGGTGAACTTGCTTACATGCAAACTCGGCCACAACGAACTCGCCCACACAATCAGATACAGCAAAAGTTAGCTTTCCCATAGTCAAGACATGGTTATTAAAATGCAATGACACAATGACACAAGAGGACTGTTTTCGGATTTGAATAAGTCAAAAAAGCCTATTTTGTAAGGGGTTTGGACCATTTGATTCGACACGAGAGCTGCTGATGCAAAAATATGGGTGGAGAGTAAGTAGGTGCTTTATTGAACTGGACTAAAACTAATAACTACTTACAATCATGTAGGAAATAGATATCACGCGGTTCCATAGTTGATGATGTCATACATGCTTGGTTGCTTAATATAACCGAAACACTACAAATATTTCCCTGCCTTTCGCATCCCAATAATATTTATGTTTCTCGATACGATTCCCAGGTGACTTATCGGGTCGCTATTATCCTCTTAGCGGCATGACCGCAGAGGAACAACAGCAGCTGATAGACGATCACTTCCTGTTTGACAAACCAGTATCCCCACTTCTCACGTGCGCGGGGATGGCACGTGACTGGCCTGACGCGCGCGGAATCTGGCATAACAACGATAAGAACTTTCTTGTTTGGATAAACGAAGAGGATCACACGCGCGTCATCTCTATGGAGAAGGGAGGGGACATGCGTGCGGTGTTTGATCGTTTCTGTCGCGGCCTCAACGAGGTTGAAAGACTTATTAAACGGCAAGGACACGAGTTTATGTGGAACAGACATCTCGGATACATTTTGACGTGTCCATCTAACCTTGGGACTGGTCTTAGAGCAGGAGTGCACGTGAAGTTGCCACTTCTAGCCAAGGTACTAATTGCTAGCAACTTTGGGTCACCACTAAATTTTCTTCGTGTATAGTTGGTTTAAAAGAGCGCGTGACGTGTTAGTGTTCACGATATGTTTTCAAACAACAGAGTATTTCTGTCCAGGGGCTATCGACTGATCGTCACGCAGAAAATTGATGTTCTTAAAACAAGCATTTGCCCGAGAAGACAAGTTTCGAGGGCTTTTATGCTAGTTTTAAGAACGTCAAATTTTCGAGGGGCAACTATCAGCAGGTGCATTCCGAGACGGGGAACGCTGTATTGTATTTTATTGTTCACCACTAAATTTTCTGCCGCCCCAAAAACTACTCTTCAGGAGGTCAGCAGTTTGGAATCTTCATCTTCAGATAGCATTTTCAGTAATTTATTTGTCGCAGAAAAGTACGTGATGAACAATAAAAAAAGAGGTCTGTAAATTTTATGTTTCGGCAAAACCAGTACATAAGCCAGAGAAGCAAAAAATATGAAATTTCCAGGCGAGTAGCTATCAGCTGATAGTTGCTCGACAGAAACACTGTTGTTTAAAAACTCATCCCCTTAGTATAATAATATTGCCAACCCAAAATCCCATTTAAGCAACTGTCCCCAAATTGGACAGTATGGAGCGCCGTGCGCGATACAATTAACACGTATATATATATAAAATAGGAGGGCTAAAAGGGCTACAAACGAAAACATAGGCACGCGATGCGCACAGAGCCGATGACACACAATATGGTGATTACCATGACAACCTGTGGGTTTTACACCACGTTCGGTCTCACCCTAACCCCCTCAATCCCGCCTCCTCCTCCCCCTTCCCCTTCCACCACAACTCGCAGTTGACTAAATTCCTCTGACTGTCAAATAGGACTGAGCTCAAAGCCTCGTCTAATCAGCTCACACTCCTCGGAATTTTCATCATCTAATCATTTCCCAATTTGGACAGTATGTTGTCAAAACGGAGGTAGTGCCGGACTGGGTCAACATATGTCACCCGCAACGTTGGCGAAACGAGTTGATCAGTCTAACAATTGCGTTTAATTGAGAAAATTATATTCAGTTTATCACAAGCACGGCAATATGATAATAAAGAAAAAGATGGCCATGAGAGCTCGGTTTGTACTATATATTGCCCTTTATTATATAGACAAGAGTGTTTTAGTGGAAAATAGGCCACTCGTAAGGTTCATACGAAACTACATCCGGAGCTCGAGTGGCGTATTTTCCATATCCTCACTAGTGAGGATATTGATGACGTCATTTCCCGCTCTTACACTGTTGTTTGTGCAAAAATACTCTTGTCCATATAATAAAAAGAAAATTACACGGTGGCTTGAAGATATGAATTTTATTTTCTCGTGGTAAAAAACAATATTTTGTTTTTACCACTCGAAAATAAAATTCATATCTTTGCACCGCCGTGTAATATCCTCTATCTATATAACTACAAACTGTCGATCGTGTTGATTCACAGAATCCTCAATTTGGCGAGATTCTAGAAAAGTTGCGATTACAAAAGCGTGGGACCGGTGAGTTTTGTTACAGAATAGAACTGAGAAATACTGTAGCAGTTCCGATTGTAAGCCCCCGCCACCCCAACCCCCCCCCCCCGAATATACTCCCTCAAATCTCATTTGCAGGAGCCCTCCGATAATAAGACCTCTCCCCCGAACATAAACCGATGGGCAGGAGCCCATTACCCGGAGCGTCCAACTTCCATACTGCGTCTGTGAAACGGCATTTTCACAAGTAAATTTATTTTTAGATAAGCTTTTCCCGCGAATTGGTTGAAATAGCCAATCAAAAAGCGATTGCATAATTAATAATAGACTGAGTACGAAACTACGACAACTCGTCTACGCTGGAAATAGACATAACGGATACCAGTGACCAGTGGGGAATCTTTATCGGAGTGTTCTGACAGTATTTCAAGCGATAATTTCAGTATTTACAAGGGAAGTAGTAGCTTACATTTAATGCAGACGTCATCGGAAACAGTTATTTTCGCGGGAAAAGCTTATCTTAAAATAAACCTACTTGTAAAAACGCTGTTGCACGAATTTATGGCAGTTGGACGCTACGGGTAATGGGCTCCTGCCGATGGGCTTATATTAAGTTTACATCGCAAGAACGATCACAGTATAATAAATATCTTCTTATTATAAGTCCCCACCGTCCCCACACAAACTACCATATTATTCTATCAACGTAAATAGCAATCTGAATACTGCACGTACAACAAGAAATTCATTTCCTCCACCTTTTTTTAGCGCAAATCCTCTCCAATAATAAGCCTTCCCCCACGAGAAAACCTTTTGGACAAGTATAAGCCCAGGGCTTATTATCTGAATTTACGATATTGTGTAACTTAAATATTACAGCCCTCGCAAAGAAGGAAACATTTTTGTTGCAGCATTTATGAATGAAATTGTTTCCGAGAAGTTTTCATTCTTTTGTGCGAACAGCAAACTTTTTTAAGGGAAGCAAAATTCAGAGACATTTTCCTTCTGTGGACGGAGAGATGTAGCTCGCTTTCCTTTCGACCCCCCCCCCAAAAAAAAACCGTCAAAAGAAAGATTTGAGAGCTAAATCAACTGATGGTTTATATAATTTGGGATGCTTGTCTTCTTTTTAGCGGATATTCAGAACAACTGAAAAACTCTATTCCGTTTGTCGCTTCCACTCGTAATCCACGGTAATTACATTAAAAGTTGTTGCAGAGGGTCAGCCATTTTGGTTTTTAATAAGTTTGTTTGTTATTATGACGAAAGGACTTGTAATTAGAATTTTTTCTGAAAACTACAGTCCAAAGTTTGCCAAATTCACACCGAAATTTTTGGTCAAATTTAGAGCATCAATAGGTCATTGGTTTCTTTTCTTGTCCAAGCTTCTCGTTTTTTTAGGCAATCCAAATCCAAGTCTAAGATGCCTGGAATGACAGAGTATGCGTAGACGGACTCTGGGAAACCGGGGCAGACCCCGGCCAGCGACAACAGCATAGTGAGGTTGGCGGGTATCGGGGGAGGTGGACTGGGGAGCAAACTAGAGGTTTAAGAGTATTATTAAGGAAAATAAGTTAACATGTTAAGGAATTGTGTCGGCCCCGTTGATCCATTTGCCCCGTTCAATCCGTTGAAGAAAGTACAGACATAATATTCTTTTTCACTTTTCGTTTGATTCAACAGGAGGTGTCGACACGGCGGCCCAAGGAGGTGTTTTTGATATTTCCAATTTAGACAGACTGGGATTCTCGGAGGTGGAGCTTGTCCAAAAAGTGATTGACGGCGTCAATCTTCTCATTATGATGGAAAAGAGACTGGAAACTAATCGGCCCATAAACGACCTCGTCCCTCCTTTCAAGTAAAATTTACATCGGCAATTTATGTTATACATGGAAACGGACTGGTCGACATGAAATGACAAATGGACATGACAAAGAAAAATAACTTTGCAGTTTTTCGTGGCAACCGGTTTTATTGTTTCACGAGGGCGTAGCTGCATTTTTTAGCAATGCAACACCGGTGAAACGAAGTCTCCATAGAAACGGACCCCAGACGAAGTTGTAAGATCAGAAACTGATGACTCGTTTTACTAGAACTGCATTGCTAACAAAAAAAGCTTGACAAACTGTAAATAAAATGACAAAACTTTTGGAACCAACGTATATTTCTCTGCGCCGAACTTGTGAGATCCTATTATATACAAAAGACAGTCGTCGACATCCAATTTCTCTTTACAATATCTTAGACTATTCTTTTCATTATCATTATCATGAATTAACATACCGGTAAGGAGAAGAAATAAGACCATCAACTGCGATCTATTGCGTGGAAGTGGGTTGTTGTAGTGGTTAGCAGACAGCCTAATACCCAGGTCTTCTGTTCCCGTCTTCTCGATTTGGCCAACCTCGTTTCCAGAGTCCTCTCTCTTCATCTGTCGAGAACTGGGACCCTGGTTTCTCCAGGTCACGTGGCACTCAACCTCTAGGTGCTTTTCAAATTTTGTCCTTGGGCACGGGTAGTAAAGTGTAAGATTGTCGCTTTTGTTGGAATAGTGGAATGTACCGGTGCTGTGAGTTTTTTCAGGAATATCTGTGGTGATAAAAAGGCTCATTGCCAAGTATTTCTTCATTATATACGGACGTTCCACCTGGAAGCGGTCCGTATTATTCCCGACTCAGACAAATATGTTTTGTGAGGAGTCGTGTAAATGACATTTTATTGGACTGTGAAAATTTTTTTCCTTTTCCTTTTATGGTCATCAAAGTGACCTTCTGTGGCTTTCAAGGATATGGGCTCGAGAAGCGTTCTTCGGGGTTGTTTAGTGATCGAATCGCGCGAGTTGAAGTTTGTCGAGTCGAGTTGTACAGTGTGAATTGTAGAGAAGTAGAGTCGAATTGTGAAGGCGATGCGAGTTGAAGTGGAGTCGATTTGGAAGTCAATACGATATATGCGAGTTGTAAATTATGTTTAGCGATTATCCCGATTATCGACGATTAAACAAGTTGAAATTACAAGTATTCGAATTCCGTTTAATATACGTTTAAAAGTCTCAGAATTGCAAAATACCATCGCCATCGAGATGAAGAGAGAGGACCCTTAGAAGGAGGTTGGTCCATTTGGCGTGAAATTTCGTGACGACGCAGAATGGCACAACACAAGAACGCGTTCTCTGGGTCGTATTTTCTTTGCAAAAGGCATGGCGGGAACAGTGCACGCGTCGTTCCTTTGACCGCTGTGAAAAAGGTGCCTGGGAACGAGGCTGTGCTTTCTGAGTGTTCTATTCGTCTGTTGAGCCAAATTTTCCCTAAGCCATGTTTACACTCATTTCTTGCTATCAAGAATGACCTTTCCGGCTGTCAAGATAACGGAAAAACAGATTGCCATAGTACACTTCATCAAAACACTTCATCGAAACCCCTTCTTTCTCTCTCAATATCCCTGCTGGAGTGATCTTCTCCCAGGAAGGAGGGGGGGGGGGGAGCTACTCAATAAACGTTTATACGGGGAGGCTCAACCCCGAGGCTCAAACCTTTAACCTTTAATATACAAATTAATATCTGGGCTCTCAGTTGCCCCGGGTCAGTTAACCAAGGGCTCCTCGCTTTCGTGTGTTTCGGTTTGCGATTTTGCCAAAATGTGACACCATTTTATCTACTCAACTTTAACTACCACGCCTTTTACTTTCCATCGCATTTTGGTGACCCTTAAATATACTAAGATAACGATTTTTCCTACCCTTCAGTATACTGCGAGCTTAAAAAAGGTACCCCTTTCATATAGCCCGCTAGAGGGAGTACCCCCATTTACTTGAATGTAATATTCTTCCCAATATTTCATGTTAATAGAAACGTCTCGGAATTCCCATACATTTCTTTACATTTTAAAACTACAAACGGTCACACAGTCTCTGTGGGACCCCTGTGGACAGACATGAGACAAATACCTCCAAAAAATTTGGTTCCACGATCTTATATCTCTTGCATTATTTGAAGGTGATGGGCTCCGGATTATTCCGACGTGGTAATATTCATCAGATACAAAAATTGGTCTGAAAATTGCGCTCAGGGAACTGGGTCCATCACTGTAAAACGAAAAACTGTGGTTATAAAAGTGGTTGTTTTCCCAAAGGTACCCTTAAACAAAGTTCACGGGATGGAATGGTGGGGATGTCATTCTAACATGACGGGAATATCATTGGGGATGTCATTCCATTATGACGTGACTAATAAGCTCTATCCACCTTCCAGTGACACACTTGTTTGGCGAACGTTGATATTATCATCATCATCATCATCATCATCATCATCATCATCATCATCATCATCATCATCATCATTATTATTAGCCTAATCCAGGAGTTCAGATAGTGGCGCGCAAACAAAAAATATTGAGAGTGGGGGAAAAACGAGAAAAACTGTGGAGAGAGTCTCTACTCGTTTTTTCTCCGCCGCTCTCAATATCTTTCGTTCGCTGCGCCACATCTGAATAGCCTGCTCAGCTGGCAGGATAGTGTGCACGAAGGTGAAATTTAGCGAGCAGAGAAGCCGAGAACATGAAAGCGCAGCTTCAAAATAATGACATTAAAATAAATGAATTTTATTAAAGCAGTATGAAAGCATAGCTGAAGTAATAATGACATAAATCACATATTAAATGAAATCCAGCTAGCATGAAGAGCATTCTTATTTGGGGGATGAGGACACCACTGGCGTTGTTTTTCTTCAGCGTATTTTCCAGGTTGGTTGACTCGACAATTACTCACTGGACAATTGTAGCTCCACTTACTTCAGGGAACCCGAGCGATCTGGGTTGGAAATGTGAAAGACTGCCTACAAACGGAAAAGATAGATTTTTTTGAACAAGCTTCAGGCTGAACGGAAGATTGAAAATGTCTTCTTCTAGCGGTTGTTTCAGCTTCTCTCACGTCACGGAAAGGCGTCACGGTAGACATCGTAAAAGCAAGCCTATGCTCAATATCTGATCTTGAGACCGCAGTCTCTTGGTACAATATTGGCGCATGTGCACTAGCCTGCTCCAGGCTTCGAGATAGTGAAAGAAAACACGTGCGAAAACGCGTAGGGGCTGGGGAGAGACGGGGTGGCGATTCCTTTTCCCGCCACCGCCCCTTTTCCCCAGATCCCGCGCGTCTTATTTTTGCATTTCCTTTCAAATTTTCGGCTTTCCCAACTATGTGAGAGCCTGGAAAAGGCTACGGCCGCAAAATCGACGAATTTTTCCAGAAGCAGTCAGTTTTTGTTCAAAAGAATGACCTAAAAATAGCGCGACATCGGATTTTTGGCAAATTAATCATCTCAGTTTATTCTTAGAATTAATCCAATTAGTAATTTATTTACTAATTTCCTTTGTTGTCATCACAGGTTTCACTCAAGCACCGTTTAAGTGGGTGGACTGTGCACTTAAACCTTTCAACGATTATCAAACAAGCGTTTCTGAGGCCAATATTTAGTCTACTAAATAAAGCATTCAAAAGTATTCACACACTTTTCCATGTTGTTCCAGCTGGTGGTAACGGTTAGAAAAAGAAAACGAACAATCAATCAATCAATCAATCAATCAATCAGTCAATCAATCAAACAACAAACAAACAAACAAACCACCTAGTGCCTGGGACCCGAGTTTTTCTACCTCCCCTCCCTCCACGCGTGAGCAGTGAGGTGGCAAGCTGAAGCCGAGGATAGCTCCTACGCGTGATGACGGCACATCGCGCTCATCACATTTCCCACCTGGTCCTAGGTCCGTCTCGTGTATATCCAGTGTAAAACCTACAGTCACTTTATCGCGAAGCGCACCGTAAACGGCTGTTTTGGCTTGTTTAGCCATGTTGGGAAGTTTAGGACAGTCGGCCATTGCAGGAGAGCCGTGCCAATCGTACGCGGAATTTTGGCGGCGATAAAATGTCACGTGATTTAATATATCCCGGTCTTTAACACTGATTGCAGTCAAAATAAGTCTATTATGTCTTTTCGTGAAGGTCGAAATTGCAGAAAACATTTTGACGAAGTTCAAAGCTCGCGCGTTTAAGCGTGTCAGCCAACGATAATTTGGCATTCAGTTCAAACACAGATGACGAGAGAACTGACAGCTCTGCTTCAAACTAAATGTCGAATTACTGCTTGTTGCATCAGTCCACTATTCGCTTAATTAGGCTAACTGCGAATGGTAATTGCGCGCGCGAATTTCATGATAAAGAATAATTTCTCGCGCGTTTGCCGCTTTTGTCTAAAAAAATACAATCTAACATAAATCAGTAGGGAAAAGAATCAATGCTTACGAATAAATGTATGCCTCGTAGTTCTAATATCGACATCAGGGGGAGTTTTTTTGCTTAAATGAATGCAATGACCACTACGTGCATGGCAGTAGAGCTCACTGATAGCTGACTCTATTTAATATAATATTTACAACTGACCTTAACTGGCAGATGATCCGAGCATTACATTGAAACAAAAATCAAGTTTGTGAAACGCGGCTTACGCGGTGACTTCTGGAAAAAAAGGTCTTGTCCTAGAATTAAAAACACTTACTCCATGCCATGCTGTTATACCTATGCTGCGACACGTTGCAATCGTAAACTTTGTGAAATTTTCGCGGTCACGAGTCCACTGACGCCGGAGACTGGACCTTTGCTACGACACTTTGCAATTAACTTTGTGAAACTTTTGCGGTGACACGTCATCCACTGACAAAACCGGACCTTTGCTGCGAAACTTGGCAATTAACTTTATGAAGCTTTTGAGGTTATTGACTTCTGAAACATGACTTGACTGTTACTGGAAAACTTAATGTTGTCACGTTGTCATGGCGACATTATTATAAAGATGATCTGGAAAACACTACCCTTGTACAAGATAAATATTAATTTTGTTTGACTTGTACCTTATCAAATTTGAGCACCTAAATAGCTATAAAAGACTGGAAACTTGCTGTTTGACATCTTTAATTCAGCAAGGTGTATATTCAGAACAATTTTAATTTCTGCAAATATACACAAATCTCATAACGTCTTTGAAGGTCACTACTACGAAAGTAGTATCTGTGGAATTCCTCAGTAAATGGCACGTTTCGCGCCTCGATAAGGTAAGTGATGCAACTGATATGATATATAATAGAGGTAAAAAGACTACATTAAACACACAACCTGAAAAAGAACAGCAAATGGTGATCTACAGTTAAGGCCTTCTTTTATTTTCTTGGAGATCTTAAATCTCGGACCAGGGGCCCGTTTCTCGAAAGTCCCGATAAGTTTTCGGGCTCGGAGAGCTATTTTATGTGCTCGGTGTTTACATTAAATACTCAAATTTTGTTGGTTTTGAAAGCTGAGCAATAAAATTCTAAGTTGATCAAACAAGTCGGGCCGAAAAACTACGCCAACGTCCTATAAATTTTGATTTTAATTCATAGCTCCGGGCCCGAAAAGTTACCAGGACTTACGAGAAACGGGCCCCAGACCCGAGATGCGCAGGACGTATCCGCGGTAACAAAAGGAGGCACCGTCCTCATGCACAGACGTTCAGGAGCCACACGCGGCAAGCAGGAGTTAGATGTTTCCTTTACTGGCTTGTTTTTTTGCTACCCACCAAAGGCTGGAAAACTCTTCTTTTGGTGTCTGTTGGCTTACCATTATGGACATAATGGCATTAAAATGCTTGTAAAGTAGTCTGCGTAGCAGGCGAAAACGAAGCGAGAACGCGGGAGAAACGTGGGGGTCTGGGGGCTATGGACGTCCCTATCCCCCAGTCCCCCATTTTCTCCCGCGTACTCGCTTCCCTTCCCCTTCCCCGTTTATGCCTGCTATGCTGGCTACTTGTAAAGGGAAACATTCAACTTCCATTTGCCATCTGCTGCTCACGGGCATCTCTGCTTAAGTTCCCTAATGGTTGAGTCAGATATTTCCGCGGGGAGGTGGAGAGGGGTGTGTACTCTTATTACTAGTGCATCACTAACAGGAACTGCAAAGGTCTTTTTGGGTTATTTAAAATTGAGTGAACCAACCAACCACCCAAAGCTATGTAAATGAAATAGATAATGAGTACATGATGAAAATTCTCGCAAAAATTTTCCCAGCTCCCAGCAGGAATCGATTCCTGCTGGGAGCTCGGAAATTTTTCCGAGAATTTTCATCATGTAGTCATTACCTATTTTACTTCAAAATTAGCAAATTGGGCCTTTTTTGGGTTACAAACTTTCTGGTGAACTTATTTAAAAAAAAGAAGACTTTGGCAGGACTTGTTTTAGGGTTAAGAAGGAGGGTGTCCTCCTCAGAGTTCTCAATTCTATGTCAAAGGATTGACCAGATCCATTTACAAACTTAATTAAACTACATGAAAATGACAAAAGGACCTCTTGATTTTGAGCCTGTCAGGTTTAAGCATTTTATTAATGAACGGCCATGTTACGTTTTGGGCCGTTGGACTTTTTTGGGTCCAGTTTTAACCTAAATGGACATTTCTGGGTATAAAAATTAGGCCTCATTCGCACCTACCCTGAAAGAAGGGGCCAAGTGACAATTAGATCGGTTTTCAATTGAATGTAGAAAGTAATTCGCGCTTTTCTTTGGGTTTCCTTTCTTCGCTTTGTGATTGGTTAAAAAATCTCGCGCCACTCTCTCGACCAGTCAGAAGTAAAACTCAAACCAATCAAGACTTGCTCGCACGCGTTTTCTCGCGCTTGGCGCCAGTTTCATGTAGTTGTTTCGAGTTCTGATTGGTTCATTGGGTAATTTGTGTCTGTTGTGATTGGCTGGGGTAATTACTTTGGTTTTGGTTTTACGACACCCAATTGAAAAGCGCTCTATTTTGATCTATATTTGAATTTCCTTGAAAATTGCTTCAATTTGGCATACTGGCTTGTTTTAAGGTTCATGTTCGTCTGTAGTTTACAAGGCTTGATATTCAAAGAGTGTTAAAAAGGTGCTATAATGGCTACCAGAGTCGTGTTGAGAAACTGCATGCCTCAGAGAATAATTAAACCAAGCTTCAATAGGAGTCACTCCAGCCTGTACATACTTGAAGAACTAGGATGAGTTGAATAAAACCCATCCCTGGGCGTAACTCGCCCCTGGAGCTGAAAAAAAATCGTCTAGTCTTAGGTAACACGGGTTCTCCTCACTGCCACGCTTGTCGCAGCATTTTAATTGATGCTAGTCTCTGGGAAACAATGGTCACAAGAACTAGAATACCAAGTGTTCCTAGGATGAACCAGTAATCAAAGTCCTCCTTGAGCACGTCAAACATTTTCGATGGTGTTACCCTGGTCCAGTAAAGGTCCAGTCCGTATGCAAACACCAGACATGTTGATTCCAAGCCTGATACGGCGGTGTAGATACCATCCAGGTTAGCAACTAAATGATGGAAGGAAAACAATGATATCTCAAGTCATTAGATGGTTTGGCATGTTGTATCATTGTATATTTTTCTAGTACGACGCTAAATTTTGCCGTGCTCCCATTGGGCGAAATCAATCACGTGACGCGACAGTGTCTCTCTCCAGTGGGCGCCGCTCAAAATGTAGCGTTGTACAATAAAACAATAGAGTTCTATTCACACATAGGCACTATGTGTGATAGGTTCCCTCGGAAATTTGATGTCCAAACTTCATAGTAAGCCCTCGAAAGTAATACTTGTTGTGAACACCAAATTTCCTTGGGCAACCTATCACACGATAGTGCCTTCGACAGAACAACTCTATTAAAGATCTGTTTATTGTTCATCGTGGTGTAAGTAGGCAAGATGAACGTTTATTTGTTTGTCTCACGATGGAATCGCTTTGAGTTGTTGATTGCGACGTGTCGCTATTTGTAGCATGTTGGTTCGCTGCTATTGGTTCATTTCGATCCTCATTATTATTCCGACTATTAGATGTTGTTCCCTCACAGGTCCGCTTTGTGGTTGATCGGCTGTTGTGCTTTTTGATCGTAGGTATCCAAGCTTCAGGAATTTCGATTCCACTATCTCCATTGATGTTATTAGGATGAAGTCTTATATGGATAGCCTCTTTGACCCTTCGTGTGTACCAGTGAGGGTCACGATCAATAAACTTTATTTCTTTCCAAATAGGAAGATGCCCCGTTTCGTTAACGTGCTCCAAAACTGCGGAGGTTTGCGTACGAGCAAGCCGTATCTCTGTCGTGTTCTTTCATTCTGTCTTGCATCGCTCAACCTGTTTCCCCGATGTATACTTTGCCGCACTCACAGGGTTGTGCCTAAATAATACCGTCCAGAAGGACAGCCGAGGAGTACTAGGAACGACTTTCCGATTCGGCCGGCTTTCGGAAAATTCTCGGCGAGCATTCAAAGCAGGCATTAAAGAGGCCGAGAAACAAGGTTTTTACTGTACACTTCACCCCATTCATGTACAGTGCTTGTTTAAACATGAAATTGGCGTCGAACTGTTCAATGTCTTCGAAAAAAACTTCTGTTAGCCGACGCTAAATTAGCTCAAGTACTCCAAATTAAGAAACTGAAACGGTAAGCTTGTGAGGGTCTTGTAAGAATTGAAATCTTTATTTAAGAACCGTGTTTTTTCCGATTGAGACATTGTCTTAGAAATAATGGATCCTTTGTCACAAGTCTATTCCGTTTTATGTGTAACTAGGTTGTCCTTGTCAGCTGTCTTGTCCCTCTAGTCGGTATTACCCTAAGAAGTAATACCGCCCAGGGGGACATACAGACATATGAGCTTCTTATACATCATACTTTGAATACTTTTTTCAAACCGTTGCAGGCCTTGCTGATAAGGTATAATGGTAAATCGGAAAACTTGACTTATCGTAAATATTTTTAAACTTGGTGCTCTTGCCTTCACCTTTTGGGGGGGCGGAGGGGGGGGGGGTGCAAGCTGTGTATATGTATATTCATCTTTCATTTACTTTCCACCTGGATTTCTATTACACAGTTTCTTTCAGATTATGCTGTTTACAGGTTTCTACTATAACTCTGATAGCTTAACATAAATATTTTCAGGCTTAGTAGTCCTTGCCCCTTTGACTGGTATTACCTAAAAAGATTGTACCATCTGTGAAAGGACATACTGTGTGTTCACGAGCATTCACAGCTTACATTTCGTTAATATCATCAAAGATATTGGTCTTGTCCCTTTGAACCATATCACCTAAGTAAATAGTACTGGAGTACTGCCTAGATGGACACATGGTGATTCAGCTTGCATGTTGTAGATATTCTCATGCTTCGTAGTCTTGTCCTTTTGGCAGGTATTACCCAAAGAGATAGTACCATCTGAGGCACACACTGTTTGTATTCATGAGTATTCAGCTCACATTTCATTAATATCTTCAGACCTGGTGGTCTTGTCCCTTTAAATGGTATTACCTAAGAAAATAGTACCACCTAGAAGGACACATGACTATTCAGCTTGCATGTTGTAGATATTCTCATGCTTAGTAGTCTTGACCCTTTAGCAGGTATTACCCAAAGAGATAGTATCATCTGGGGGACACACTGTTTGTATTCATGAGCATTCAGCTCACATTTCATTAATATCTTTAGACTTAGTGGTCTTGTCCCTTTGAATGGTATTACCTAAGAAAATAGTACCGCCTAGAAGGACACATGACTGTTCAGCTTGCATGTTGTAGATATTCTCATGCTTAGTAGTCTTGTCCCTTTGACAGGTATTACCCAAAGAGATAGTACCATCTGGGGGGACAAACTATTTGTATTCATCAGTATTCAGCTCACATTTCATAAATATCTTCAGACGTAGTAGTCTTGTCCCTTTGAATGGTATTACTTACGAAAATAGTACCGCCTAGAAGGACACATGACTATTCAGCTTGCATGTTGTAGATATTCTCATGCTTAGTAGTCTTGTCCCTTTGGCAGGTATTACCTAAAGAGATAGTACCATCTGGGGGGACAAACTATTTGTATTCATCAGTATTCAGCTCACATTTCATAAATATCTTCAGACGTAGTAGTCTTGTCCCTTTGAATGGTATTACTTAAGAAAATAGTACCGCCTAGAAGGACACATGACTATTCAGCTTGCATGCTGTAGATATTCTCATGCTTAGTAGTCTTGTCCCTTTGGCTGGTATTACCTAAGAAAATAGTACCACCCAGAAGGACACATGGGTATTTAGCTCGCATGTCACCAAATGAGAGCCTGGTCACAGGCTATCATGCTTAGTGGTCTTGTACCATCCATCCTAGATTGAGGTGTCTAATTGCAGTGTTAAGTATTGTCAGAAAATGCCCACAAAGGTGAATGGGTTAACAGAGGTATCAGCTAAGGGCTATTTGTCAATTCATAAATTTCTTGTACACGTAAAATTGAAATATTGTGAATGGAATAAAATTATTGTTTGAAAATTAGATTCATTGTTCTGTGTTCTGTGTTTCAGTGTTCTGTGTAGTCTTTCATTACAGGAAATTGTCCATTTCCCTTCCATGGAAGGTTTTTTTGGGGGGGTGGGGTGGGGTTGAGACACCTCCCCTCACTTAACCCCTTGAGAGATTTTAAGACTTTGTATTTTGAGACTTCCACCCACCTCCAAATTTCCGAGAACATTCCGTGGTGGAGGTATGGTTATTTTCTGGAACAACACAATTATATTTTTAACTAGGGGTTGCAGTGATATTAATGAAACTGTTCCTCACTCTCTCAAATTTTACCACAAGAAACTCGTATGCAGTCGGATGCTCTCTCAAAATGAAAACCCTGCTTAATCTTAGCATTTTCGAAAGAAACATGTCACCGTTTGTAAAAAAAATAGAGAATGCAATTTAACAATGCGCTAGTTAAATAATTGGCGCATTTCAAAACCATAAAGTTCATTCAAGTGAAATCCAACTACAGGAAAACTCAGAGGTAAAACTGTTAAAGCTTCCCATTGAACTGAAAATTAAGGTTAATACAATAACACTGACCTTTGGCACCAAAGCCTTTGTCTACTCTTCTCACAATGAATTTGCTGATTGTGGCTTTCTCGAATTCTGAGATCACTCTATTTGTTTCTTCCAGTGTGGAGACAAACAACGCACCACCAGAGGACCAGTCATGCAAATTGTCAGCTGTCTCCAAGGAAAGCTAAGAATATTGGAAAGTCCTACTTTGAAACAGTCGTTTTTCCCACCAATTTTACTGCGGGAACGCGCACACGTCTGAAGGCTGGGTTTGAAAACCCATTGGCAAATGTTAAAGTTAACACAGTCACATTAAGAATGCCATTCAGTAATCATTCTAAAAATTAGAACTTGTTGTAGTCATCACCCATCTTGATAAAGTAAAGAAATTGATTAAATAATTAAATGGATGTAAAAGGACAATTTTTTGTTAAATATGTTTTATATACCAAAATTCTCTGTTTCGTCCTCTGTCTTTCTTTTACCACCATTAACCAAAATTAGCACCACATCGTTCCTAATTGAGCAGTCTCAGTTACGAGCGGGTTTTTTCTTCAACAGATGGTGAACAAGTTGATTACAGTTACTATTCCCTCGTCATTGTAAAAATGAAAAACAAAATAGAAAAAGGCAAACAATCAACAATAACTCATTTTTATTACATTTGAAACAATTACATACATACGTAAACTTTATTTACACATTCGGATTTGTACAGTAGCAATTTCTGCTAGTATCTCCCAAATGAAAAACAGACTTAACTAAAAATTAAAAAGAAAAAAATTAATTAAAATTAATGTTTGTTTTCCTTCCAATGGCCTTTGCCTTCTTCATGGGCAGAGTGAGAAACAGTTCCATTAATATCACTGCAACCTCAAGTCAAAAATATAATTGTGTTGTTCCAGAAAACAACCATACCTCCCCCACAGAATGTTCTCAGAAATTTGGAGGTGGGTGGAGATCTCAAAATACAAAGTTTTAAAATCTCTCAAGGGGTGGGGTGAGGGGAGGTGTCTCAACCCCACCCCACCCCCCCCCCCCCCCAAACCTTCCATGGAAGGGAAATGGACAATTCCTGTAATGAAATACTACATTAATGACACAGCACAATGAATCTAATTTTCGAACAATAATTTTATTCCATTCACAATATTTTGAATTTTACTTGTACAAGAATTTATGAATTAACAAATAGCCCTTAGCTGATACCTCTGTTAACACATTCACATTTGTGGGAGTTTTCTGACAACACTTAATACACACCTCAGTCAATCTAGCATGGATGGTACAAGACCACTAAGCATGATAGCCTGTGAGCAGGGTCTCATTTGGTGACATGCGAGCTGAATACCCGTGTGTCCTTCTGGGTGGTACTATTTTCTTAGGTAATACCAGCCAAAGGGACAAGACAACTAAGCATGAGAATATCTACAACATGCAAGCTGAATAGTCATGTGTTCTTCTAGGTGGTACTATTTTCTTAGGTAATACCATTCATAAGGGACAAGACCACTAAGTCTGAAGATATTTATGAAATGTTAGCTGAATACTCATGAATACAAACACTTTGTCCCCCCAGATGGTACTATCTCTTTGGGTAATACCTGCCAAAAGGACAAGAGTACTAAGCATGAGAATATCTACAACATGTAAGCTGAATAGTCATGTGTCCTTCTAGGTGGTACTATTTTCTTAGGTAATACCATTCAAAAGGACAAGACCACTAAGTCTGAAGATATTTATGAAATGTGAGCTGAATACTCATGAATACAAACAGTTTGTCCCCCCAGATGGTAGTATCCCTTTGGGTAATACCTGCCAAAGGGACAAGACTACTAAGCACGAGAATATCGTACCACATGTAAGCTGAATAGTCATGTGTCCTTCCGGGTGGTACTGTTTTCTTAGGTAATACCAGCCAAAGTGACAACACAACTAAGCATGAGAATATCTACAACATGCAAGCTGAATACTCATGTGTCCTTCTAGGCCGTACTATTTTCTTAGGTAATACCATTCAAAGGGACAAGACCACTAAGTCTGAAGATATTTATGAAATGTTAGCTGAATACTCATGAATACAAACACTTTGTCCCCCCAGATGGTACTATCTCTTTGGGTAATACCTGCCAAAAGAACAAGAGTACTAAGCATGAGAATATCTACAACATGTAAGCTGAATAGTCATGTGTCCTTCTAGGTGGTACTATTTTCTTAGGTAATACCACTCAAAAGGACAAGACCACTAAGACTGAAGATATTAATGAAATGTGAGGTGAATAATCATGAATACAAACAGTGTGTCCCTCAGATGGTACTATCTCTTTGGGTAATACCTGCCAAAAGGACAAGACTACTAAGCATGAGAATATCTACAACACGCAAGCCGAATAGCCATGTGTCCATCTAGGCGGTACTCCAGTACTATTTACTTAGGTGATATGGTTCAAAGGGACAAGACCAATATCTTTGATGATATTAACGAAATGTAAGCTGTGAATGCTCGTGAACACACAGTATGTCCTTTCACAGATGGTACAATCTTTTTAGGTAATACCAGTCAAAGGGGCAAGGACTACTAAGTCTGAAAATATTTATGTTAAGCTATCAGAGTTATAGTAGAAACCTGTAAACAGCATAATCTGAAAGAAACTGTGTAATAGAAATCCAGGTGGAAAGTAAATGAAAGATGAATATACATATACACAGCTTGCACCCCCCCCCCCCGCCCCCCCAAAAGGTGAAGGCAAGAGCACCAAGTTTAAAAATATTTACGATAAGTCAAGTTTTCCGATTTACCATTATACCTTATCAGCAAGGCCTGCAACGGTTTGAAAAAAGTATTCAAAGTATGATGTATAAGAAGCTCATATGTCTGTATGTCCCCCTGGGCGGTATTACTTCTTAGGGTAATACCGACTAGAGGGACAAGACAGCTGACAAGGACAACCTAGTTACACATAAAACGGAATAGACTTGTGACAAAGGATCCATTATTTCTAAGACAATGTCTCAATCGGAAAAAACACGGTTCTTAAATAAAGATTTCAATTCTTACAAGACCCTCACAAGCTTACCGTTTCAGTTTCTTAATTTGGAGTACTTGAGCTAATTTAGCGTCGGCTAACAGAAGTTTTTTTCGAAGACATTGAACAGTTCGACGCCAATTTCATGTTTAAACAAGCACTGTACATGAATGGGGTGAAGTGTACAGTAAAAACCTTGTTTCTCGGCCTCTTTAATGCCTGCTTTGAATGCTCAGTCCGCCATATTGGATATTTGCCGAGAATTTTCCGAAAGCCGGCCGAATCGGAAAGTCGTTCCTAGTACTCCTCGGCTGTCCTTCTGGACGGTATTATTTAGGCACAACCCACTCACAGGGCATCTTATAGACGACATCGTCTTGTTTAGTTGGTTCAAGGGCGTCTTTCGGTCGCACTAAGGGAGACCTAAGAGTTGTGTCTGATTTGAAGACGGTGCGTACGCCTTGTTGTTGTAGGCAGCGGCGAAGAGACTTTGATACACCTTTTATGTAGGGTAGAACCGCAGTAGATTTATATTCCTGCGTCGGTTCTTTGTTGGCTGTTGGTCTTGTTGTCTTTGTGAGCTTTCGTACAAATGACGAAGGATATCCGTTCGAAACAAGTACCGATGGTAAATGTTTCTTTTCTTCAGAGAAAGCTGATGGTTTTCATGTGAGGTGTTTGGCTCGGTCGTATAGACACTTAACAATACCATGTTTCACTGACTGACGATGGTGTGAATCATAGACTAGGTATTGGTCAGTGTGGGTGGGCTTTATGTAAACACGGGTGGTGAGAAGACCGTTCGAATCCCTTGAACTCTTGTTTAAATAGGAGTCGTGCTTTCCAAATACAAACAACGGATAAAATATAACGTGATACTACAAATCAAAACATCTAAGACATTACCTTTTTCAAGGATGAGTAACAATTTAAGAAAACTATGAGAAACAAGTTAGGCAGGAAGACCACACAAAGTACACTACAAATAACTATCCTACAAATATTTTTCCATTCACTTTAGGAACGGTACTCAGCGAAAATGAAAAATAATACAGACATGTTACTAACGTCACAGGCAAGCCCCCCCCCCCTCCCCAAGTACTTTCGCCCTCCTCAACCAAGTACATGTAGCTACAGTGTAGGCCTTGTATAAGGCACGAATAACTATGTAGATATGTGTCGCCCCAAGTGGTGTATTTTTGAGCCATTTTAAACTGAAAATGGGTATAGACGTCAAGCATTTTGGTACGAAACTCTGAAAAAGGTAATGGATTTTACAGACCATGTCTGAAAATGGGTATGGATCTTCAAGGTGAGGTCTGAAAAGAGAATTGAAAGGATTGATTAGGAGAATCAGGGCTCGAAATTTACGGTCGCAAATGTGCAATTTGCGACTAGTTCGAGGACATTTGCTCCTTAAAAAAATAACTTAGGAGCAAATTTGCTCCTTCAACTTTTGGCCCATTTTCATAATAAATACATTTTCGGCTCCTTCTTAGGCCAAATTTACTCCTAAAATTTTGGACCTAGGAGCAGAATCGCTCCTAGGAAAAAAAATTCAATTTCGAGGCCTGATCTTGAATAGGTTTGGAGAACCAAGTAGCACACCCCGACCAAAAATTCTGAGAAGTATCCCCCTCCACCTCGGGGTGTGGGCGCCCTTTCGGTGCATGGGAGCTGGTAACAAACTGTCACTACTCACCAGTTTGATTGTAATTAATAAATGCCAATGGGTTTAAACTCAGTTCTGGAATATATGGATGCAGCCCTTCTTCAAGATCTTGTGAATTTGGCACAAACTTTCGTCGTGGGTCTAAGTAGTTTTTCGGAAGGCTGAGGATGTAACCAGTTTGTAATCCAAAAAGCAGATTCTTGTGAGTTATTCCTCTCTCTGTTATGGTTACAGATGCGGTGCGGATTGTTGTTGGAAAGATGTAGGATTGTTGGAGCACAATTGGCATCGGAGGCGGATCAAATGATGACAAGGCAGTGCTGAAAACATGACGACAAGAACAAAATAAATCAAGCTAATTGTAGAGGACAAGTTACTACTTGAGTTGCATAAGAAAAATTGCGGCTTTTCTCCTTGTAAAAACAAACCATTTTAAATTATAATTTGATCTGGAATCTAAGCGCCACAGGTTTATTAATTGTGAGTCTGTTAATCAAACAAATTTGATTGATAGGTATAGATAGGTATAGATAGGTGTCCCCAATTAGCTTACTTCAGTGTAAGCTAGATATTTTAAGACACGTTAATAAAGTTTATTATTATTATTTATTCTAATCGATTGATTTAATTCATTGACTGATGGATTGATCGATCAACTGATTGACTTACAGACCGAACCACTTGATTGACTGATTGATTGATCAATGGATTAACTGACTGACTGACTAGCTAACTCATCTATTTATTTATTGTTTGATTGACTGACTGACTGACTGACTGACTGACTGATTGATTTATTGACTGACTGTTTGATTGACTAATTGACTGACTGACTGTCTAGCTGTTTAGTTGGTTGATTGATTGACTGACTGATTGTCTCACTAACTGATTGATTGATTGACCAATTGACTGATTGATTTGTTGGCTGGTGGGAAGATTGATTAATTGATTGATTCCTAGGTGCTTACAACACGACTTTGTATTTTTGGTGCTCTAAGCATACTATTCACTTACTAAAGGACTATCAACTATGCTGGGAATTTTTAGAGTGTAAATCAGAAATGTACGGAAACTGAAAGAACATGGATGAAGATGAAACAAGGCTCCCTTAGGACATCAAACCTGTTTCTTTCCGTGTATCCTTCATATATCTCCAGCACTGTGAGCTCATATCTGCGGGATTTAGTGTTGTATAAACAGTACACCAGCCAGTTCTCAGAGTGAATCATGTGGATTGGTCCTTTGGCATTCTTGTGACGAGCATGGAATATTATCAGCCCTGAGAGAAAAATAGGTCAGTGACACAATTTCTAGCCTTAGCATCACCTGATCCAGCCCATGTAGTGCTGGGGACAGAAGAAAGGCTCTGCCATTTACTTAAACCCTGAGCCACAAATAAAATTTACCTGCTATTTTATTTTATTTTATGCTTTGTTCCCTCCCCACCCTCATTGCTAAGTTGCTTTGGTCTTGTCATGACTATTGATTGCATAACAATCAACATTAAAAGCGATCAGACTAGAATATTTTGCTCTGGCTTCTAGCAGCCCTAAATCTTGGTACTGGTCCTATTGGGTGCCATCACATGTGATGATAAGCCATACAGTTTTGGCACCTGCTGCGTCCTTCACGTCTCCGAATTCAAGGTTCTTCTGAGTGTTTCGGAAGGGGGGGTGGTTAATTTAAGAAGGGTGACAGTAATTAAAGAGTCAGTTCTTCATTTGAGAACATTTCCTTTCCACCAGAAATTACGCCAGAAGTCTTCCATCTTTGACAGTATATGCAAAACCTGTTTTCCAATTCAAAACTTCTATAAGGGTAATTAATTTTACTGACATAGTCGTCTACATCAGTCCATTGTAATTTATCTGTTGTTTCATGAATTTAATGAATATCTAAAATCTAAAATTGTAAGGATCTAATCAATGTTCTTATCACAGCTGTTTATGACAGTCCTATGTAATTCTTCTGTTGTTGCATGTACATGTGTGTAATAATGAATACTTGAAATTGTGTCTAACTTGATCCTGACCTCTGCCATTGCTGGGTTAGTTCTACACACTCACTGTACTAGAAACAACTATCACAATTGACCCTTTAAGCCCCAATAGTGACAAGCATCTAATTTCTCCTTACGATATCACTACATAATGAAACATGCAGATCAAGAGAATAAGAAAAATGATCACCAAAGATAAAATGTCTTGATGTATGATCAAATTCCCTCAACTAATACGACAAGAAATATATAAACAACAGTGAGGAGAACATGCATGTTGATATTGGGGCTTAGCCCTTTCACTCTCAAGAGTGCCTTAAATCAAAATTCAAGACGAATTTCAAATTTCGTTTTGTAAAATACTTAAATATAAATAGCACCATGTGAAAGAACTGCTAAAGAGGTTTCATTTGAATGGTCACGCAATAGGATTTCATCCACAAACTTAGAAGTTAGAATTGCTTCAATGTCTCCATAACTAACTCTTAAAGAGACTTGTAAGGCATTCATTTGAGTACATACAGTACCTGTTACAGCATCCATAAGGTAAATGGAGATTCCTGGTTTGGTATCAGGTGTAACTTCGGTGCCAACAGCGACCAGGTTTGGGTTCAAGTATTTATATAGCACTCGTCTATCCCCCAGAACTTTTCCTTGAGAATGGACATGTTCCAAAGGACTCTTTGTTGCTATAAAAAGCAAAGAAAAGTAAAGCCTTTTTCAATGAAATATCATGGAGTGCAGTGGCTCATCAAATCAGCAGCAATTAACCTCTGATTTCCATTGCAAGATGCAAGACCACTGCTAGTTCTCTAAGATAAAATTCATGTTTACTTAGTTTATAGTAAGGATACCCTTTCCCCAGCAATTTGGTTGTCAAAAACTTTTTTGGGCTCATGTGTACTAGCCACCCCTCACATTTTAAACCTTTAATCCCTGATATGAAAATGCACATTCTCCTTACTGTTCTCCATAAATTTCTTACAGAACTAGTGAGAAGAATTTGTCTCATTATCAAGACATCTCATCCTCGGTGATCATTTCCGTTATTCTCATCACTTGAATGTTTGAACAAGTAGTGATGATGTAAAGAGAAATTTCATTTTCGTCACTTTTAGGGCATAAAGGGTTAAGCTTGTTTAAAGGTTGCAGGTCTAAGATGTTTGTCTCAAGTATGCAGACTCATATCTGGGATGGTAGTCCTAACATAAGGAGGTGCTCATGTTGTAGTTCACTTTTGCTCAAGGTAAAATTTGTTTTGAGTACTGGTACAATATTTTTAACCCTTTAAGGACGTTCGCACGAAAAACTTCTACAATACAGATTTTTTTCATACTTTGGCTACAGTCATATAATGAGTTACCTATGTCAGAAATGGAAAAAAATTGGGGGGTCACCGACTTCGTTTTCAAAATAAAGCGCGTCAAAAACTACCCCAATTTTGACAAATCGGCCCTCGTAACTCGACATGGCCTCAGTGCTTATTAGTTGACAAATATTTCAAATGATTCGCTGTAGACCCACTTTCTTAGTCAAATTTTACTTAAGTGGGTCTGTTAAGTAAATAATTTGAACCGGTGTCATCCTTTTAGTTAAACTCAACCTCTAAGATGGACTTTAACGAACACCGTGCAGCTTCAATAATAGTAGAATTCGATGATGCGAGGGCAGAAAAGTTGAAAAAAATCAAACTTCTACAATACAGATTTTCTTTAATTTTTCACAAAACGTAGATAATCGACAAAGAAAGTGATCTATCAAAAGAAGATATGGGGTCACCGAACATTTAAGAGAGTTAAACCCGTGCATAGATATTAAAGTCCCCACTAGCACTATATAGCTCCACATTTCTTCAACAGCACGCGCGCTCAATACATGACGTGGCATGACATCACGAAGCGAATTGCGTGCGCAGTAAGGATGCGCAGAAACAATTGGCGTGAACGTCCTTAAGCCCAATAGTGACAAGCATCTAATTTCTCCTTACAGTATTACTACTTGATCAAACACACAGGTCAGGAGAATAAAGGAAATGATCAGCAATTATCAAATGTCTTGATTTTTAATCAAATTATCCCAACTTGTAACATAAGAAATATAAGGAGAATAGTGAGGAGAACATGGATGTTAATATTGGGGCTTGAAGGGTTAAACGCAATCACTTCATTTCAGAATGAAATTTGGCTGCCATAAAAATGGCTTGAATGTGCAAACACCCCCAAGGATCGTTCAAGTAATTTAAAGAATCAATCTGATTTACACGTAAGCTCACCCAATCATGCAATCATGTTAGGAGCTAGTTCATTTTAAGAAACTATCAGAAGTCTTGGCAATCTTAGAAGATGGTCTTGTTCATTTGACTTGGAAACAAAGTTAGGTACATTCAAGTACTAAATTTGAAATAATGCAAGATTCTTGTGATTCAAAATTATTCTTAAAATAATGCAAGGTCAGTCTACACAGAGTCAGGATTTGAGAGTTGAGCATTACAACTCCACAAAAATTCTGGGACAGGTTGCTCAAAGCATGATCAAATTAATCTGGGATTAGAATCAACTTTGAATCTCTTTCAATGAGAGATCAATCAATGGAGATTTTTCTGACACTGTTTTGCTATTCAATTTGAATGTTTTCTGTTTTTCGCTTTCAGCCAAAGCTAAAAGTAAAATCTTAATCCAGGATAACAGGATAAGTGTTAATAAATTGGCTTCTCAACAACTAAGCCCTGAGATCCACTTCTTGCCCCCAAAACATTCCCTACCCCCCTCTCCCCCCCCAAAAAAAAATGAACTTACCTATATTGGTGATGGTCTGTTGAGAGTGAGGAATGTTTGCATTCCACATCTCCTTGACATGAAAGCTACTTTTTTCAGCATCAGGGAGCAGCATGTAGCCTTTCAAGTCACCCTTTTCTTTATCAGCCAAGAAGAAGAAAATTGACGAGGCAGCTTTAGACACAATCTCCACAGCTTCAGAGGTGCGTGGGAACACATGAACATTCAAAGAGGAATCAAGCAGCAGAAGCAACTTTGTGTGTTTTGCATCTGCAATAAAACAAAATATTTGAACATTACTAAAATTATCATCTCAATTATTATACTAAATTTTACAGCACTGAGAATGTCTTGCTTACTGGGGCATGACTGTGTCTTTCCAGATTTGTATTTCAATTGCACTTGTTGTAAAATTGGTTGGACAGAATTAATGCCATCTTGAATTTTCAATTAGACATAATACCCCAGCACATAGCCTGAGAAAATAGCCGATGTTTCACGAGGTCGCCACTTGAGCCCTCACAAAATGATGTCTGAGTAACGAGCGCAGAAATTCCATACTGATGACATTCACTACCCAGATCTTGGTAGTGCTTCTGATTGGCTGGAATTTTCTTTCAACCAATCAGAAGCACTACCAAGATCTGGGTAGTGAACATCATCAGTATGGAATTTCTGCACTCGTTACTCGGACGTTGTTTTGCAAGGGTTCAAGTGGCGACCTTGTGAAACGTCGGCTGCTTTCTCAGGCTACCCAGCACACCCTGCACTTGAACAGATGCAGTAAATTAACCTTTAAGCCCTAGCAGTGACAAAAATGAAATTTCTCTTTACATTGTCAATACTTGTTCAAACATTCAAGTCATGAGAATAAAGGAAGTGATCACCAAGGATAAGATGTCTTGATATTTAGACAGACTCTCCTTACTAGTTCCATAAGAAATGTATGGAGAACAGTAAGGAGAATATGCATTTTAATATTAGGGCTTAAAGGGTTAACAGTGTTCGTACATGCATTATTGGGTGGAGAATATCAAATCCCACTTGTGTGGGTTGAGAAAGTGATTTTTAGCAAAACAAAAGACAGGGTAAAAAGGAATTTCAATTTTTAGGTTTACAAGACATTGGTTTTCAAGATCTTCAGCCATCTGTGAGCATGGGCACAATTTCTGTCAATGAAGGTTACACTTGGGCTCGTATCTTGAGTGACCATAATATATTTTGCACCCTGGGGCTTAAAAAAACCTACCAGTGTGTGGTAAAAGCAATGATTGTACAACTTTATACGGCAGCTGATTTCCTTTCAGTTGACCAGGTCCAATTGGCTTCCCAGTAATAGGGTTGAAAACATGCAACAGTGATCCTTCTGACATCCGTGATCTCCCCAGCACAACACACTGGGCAGGCAAGGGGAAGTGAGCGACAGTTCGCTGAGTGTAAAGCAAAGAAAACTTTTTATTATTTTGCCTGAAAGGGGCCAGATTTGGAAGAAAATGCTTCCACACGATGCTGCCATCTGCTGAATTCAGTCCAAACAGTTTTCCTGATGTTGTTACGATCAGAACTAGTTTGCGAAGGTTGAACTGATCTCTGGTCAGTAGTTCTTCTTCGTCATCTGTTGATTCTGCAAAGAACCCATGCTCCTGTTGTGCCTTGACGAAGGCTTGGAATTGCTTTACAAGAACCTGGAACTGTTTTACTTGGGCACGTATGCGGCGGATAAACATCGATAAAACATCATCTGAAAAACAATTTAGCATAAACGATACATAACTTTGTTAATGTTGTGAGTTATTAAGAAACAGACCAAAATGTTCACACTGCTGTGAAGGGTATGGTTTTCAAGCAAATAGGCCATTTCCGAGTTGTCTTGTACCTCTTTTTCAAAGCGAGTCTTGGTGCATAGCCTTTCATATGAAAATGAGTTTTCATTCACATGCAGATAAACTCATTTTCATATGAAAGGTTTTGCACAAGACAACTCAGAAATGAACTATTAGTGTGGGATAGGGTAAAAAAATCAGAGAAATTTGGTCTAGAATCTGGGTATTGTTTTTCAGGAAAATTATGAGTTCTATGAAGAATTTCAACCTTTAAGTCCTAATAGTGACAAGCATCTAATTTCTCCTTACAGTATTACTACTTACTCAAACATAGAGGTCATGAGAATAAAGTAAATGATCACCAATGATTAAATGTCTTGATTTTTGATCAAATTCTTCCAACTAGTAACATAAGAAATATATGGAGAATAGTGAGGAGAATATGGGTGTTAATATTGGGGAAAGGGTAAATCTAGAAAAGGGATTGACACACAGCAAGTCTGAGAAGGGTAGAAATTTTGTGTCTAGCTTAGAATGTGGCTGCAAAATGCAACTGAGCTGATGTAGGTAAAGTGTCTTGGAGTCACAGTGGCAGACCTCCACCCAAAAATTTACAGAGTACCACCCCCTCCCCCCCATCTCTGGAGTGTGATTGGGTGATTCCAGAAAATATCTATACCCTACCATGGGCAGCATCTTCATCTAGACCCCCTTTTGCCTTAAGAAATTCCAAAACGCCCAACCCCCGCTTGCCCTCGGAATTCAAAAAGGTTCTACCCCCCCCCCATGCCTTCGGAATTTTGCAATCATTCAAACCCCCCTTAGGAATTGCCGCTTTTTTCTTCCAACTGATTTTAAAAGCCCTCTCTATATTCCAAACACCTTTATTAAATGGATTTATTAATCCTTTCGCTCCCTCCGAAAGAAAAAAAACGTACATTCAGCACAGCAAACAATCAACGCTGCGTGATGACAAACAGCGGCTGACTGAGTGATATTTTACATTGTAACCTTCCACGGCAAAACGTACGCTACCGATAATCCGTTAAACATTAGAAAACTCAAACGGCTTTGAAGTCATTCCAACGCTTGGTCCAATGTTTAAACATGTGTCTATAATTTTTGGTGTCGAGGGTTGCCGTGAATAATTTGCGTGCCGAATGCGACGTAAAATTTTAACAACAAAACTAAAATTTTCAGAATTGAAATTGGAAATTCATAATTGCATTTGCCAGACTCAAACCTGCCGTCAAAAGCGAAACTCAGGGTTCAAAATAAAATCAGAGCTTTCAGCCTGACTTTGACGGCTTTTTTTCTCAAGGCTGATTTTTAGCCGGCTGTCAACAAGAATAAACAAGCACCTATCCGAAGTATGGAATAAAATGTTGACATGCCAAACACGGCTCATACGCTTGTGCTAATGTGTTTGTATGTTTCTCTTAGCAATGGTTGATTTTTAATTAAGTGCCGTTTGCTCATAAGGATGTTCTTAAAATTAGGCAGCGCTGGATGGTACTTTGTTACAAAAGGCAGAATTTTTTCCGCACTGTCTCTTTTTGTTGAAGTGCCGACTTCCTTTCACTAAATTTGACTTCGGACGTTGTTCTTTCTACGAGACTGTTGGGGTAGTCTCTCGCACGGAGGCGTGTTTTGAATTGGGTGATATTCTCCATCGCTGACGAGTTTGTTCTTAGAAGTCCTAGGGCTTCACCTTTGATAAACCCTTTTCTAGCCCCTGGTGGGCGGCAGGAAGAGAAGCAAGTGTACTGGAAAGTTTCTGTGGGCTTGAAATGTGTGCAGATGTCAAGGATTGCTTGCTTGTTAAATCTTTTGCCTTTGAAAACAGTAGCATCCAGGAAGTTTATTTCTTTGTCTGGGATTTCAGCCATAAATTTAATTGTTGGGTGGTGACTGTTTGCTAGGACAATAAACTCTTCTATCTCCTTCATCAGTTTGTCAACATTCCACGGCGAGAATAGGTCATCGATGTATCTTTTCCACTCAAGTGGTAGAAGAGTGTAGAACATTCGTAAAACTGTTTGACTAAGCATGTGGCGTTAAGCTTAGCCCGATCAGTGTCTCTCTTTGATCTAGATTTATCAGATTTCGCTCTTCGCAACTTATCATTGTTGTGTTCAACAGGGCGATAATGAAACTTGGTTAGTGTGCCTATGAATTTTCGGTCGGCCTCTCTCTTTGTGGAGTGTATTTCTGTCTTAAACTCCTTGTCTGGAGTGATGTTTGCTTTTGCGACATAGCGCAAGTCTCTTGGGTTTGTGCCCTTTTATGTGTGGGCCTGAAGTTTAACTATCGACGTTTCTGACTGCTTGATCTTTCACTTGAGCATGGAAATCTCGTCGACCGCGGACTGGCAGGGTCGCTTGCTGGCATTTCACAAATTAGATCAGGCCTTTGAAAATGATAAATGCCGCAACAGATACTGATTTTCAGCACGACGGTACATTTCCTTTGGCCTCCAGCAAATTAAATTGGACAAGGAGGTGAAAGCACACGAAAACAGCAATAAGGTGCTAAGTGAAACAGGATCGAAGACGCATTGGTAACAAAGAAATCGTGAATGAAAACTTGCCCGGTTCCTAAAAGAGAACGGAATTGCTGCGGCACTGCTACCCCGTGTCTGGCCTATTTCCTCAAAAGTCGCGTTGTTCATCATGTATGAAACCACTCCAGAAAGAAAAAGAGTGCCCGGAAATAGAACAAAGACTTTATTAACAAGAATCAAGACAATAATAATTGCTAACGTTCTGTAGTTTGTTGTTGATTTTTTTTGCTTAGACAGCTTTTAAAACGTCATCCAAATCACTTTTGGTCTGTGTGGACGTGTTTCATGGCTGCATTACTCTCTGATATGAAACGTTTACTATGACGTTCCAGGGACGTTGATTCTGCCGATCAAGGGATGGGATGTCATTTTTTTTCTATTTCTTGGGTGAAAAATCGCCGGCAAGGGTGGCTAGGTACCGGCTATCGCCGGCAGCCGGCTGCTATTTTGAACCCTGGAAACTGTTGAATGCAACCTATTCCAAAAATCGAAGGTTATGATGTTAGGAAAAGGATTAGAGTAAAATGGCAAGCTTTTTTCCTGCAATTATTTTTAGTTCACAGTGAACGCAATTTGCATGCTGTACTGCGGCCTCAAATAAATTGCGTGAGAACAAATCAAACTTTTTCCCCGCACTTTATCCTTCGAGTAAAATTAAAATAGTAAATGAAACTCACATTGGAATTCAAAGTCAATGACAACTTTAAAAGAATTTGGACAAAATAGTGAATGTAGTCTGATTAAAAGCGCATCAAATTTGCATAACGCGTGAAATCTGACCTTTTCAATGAACATCGCATGGTATGTAACGCAACAATTCCACATGTGTCTCGATGATATCTGCTTTAATATAGGGGCTGAAAACCCTTTGCTGGGATCTACAGTATTGTATTTGAGCAAGACAATCGAAGAAAAGCCTACGATCACTTTTGTGACCGATCTACTGGCAAGTGAACAGCTTTCAGCCTTCATGTTAGCATAAACATTTTATTGACCATGACCATGTGTCTCTGGCATGTTGATTGAGTTGAACATGTCTCGTGTTTACGAGTGAATCATCGTCCTTTGATAAGTCATTTTTGACGAGTTTTTCTTGAAGAGACTTAACTACACCAAACTGGAAGTTACTCTCCTGAAAATTCCCCCATGCCTTCGGAATTCCAGTCCAATGAACCCCCCATGTCCTTGGAATTCCAGTCGACGTAACCCCCCTCCCCTTCGGAATTCCAAGATGCCGCCCGTGGTATGGGTATGGATATTTTCTGGAACCACCCATAATTTTTACAATGAAAGTTGAATCCACCCCCACCCCCCATCCCTGGAGCGTGATGGTACAATGGAAGTTAAATTGAGCAGTACTTTCCTTTGGTACTGTTTGTTATGTTGAACAAGGTGGTTCTTATCATGAATTTTATTTTTTAATCATTCAAATAAAAGCTGTCATGCAGTACTTTCTTGTGGTACATATCTTTATCCTCTGCAAAGCGGTTTTAACTTTTGTGGCTGTCATAAAATCCTAAAGTGTTTTCTTTTAAATGAATGCTGTTAAACAGTTATAGAAGGATGTTTTTAATACTGTGTCTTTAAAATAGGGATTTCTATAAATTAGGATTTTTCTGTTGACCTTAGGTACTTACAGGTAAGATTAAGAAAAAAAGGAAATTAAAAAACAAACAGCAAATGAAAAATTTAAAGTACTTATGAAGTGAAAACTAGTTTGAAAGGCCTTTCAAATAAGCTTGAATTGTTTTTCACTTCCTACGTGTTTTAACTCATTTCTATCCACACACCAACTCACCCGACGAATTCGACGGGAAGTGAAAAAAAATTCGCAAAAATTCGCGGCTTTACCTTTCGCGCTCAAATTTGAAATAAAGCCTGGGAAAGAAATGATCCAGTTTCCCTCCAAATTTGAGAAAAGACACTTGAATGTGGCGTATATGACGGCCTTTTTCGGAAATTCATTCGGAGAAAAGCAAAATGGCTGACTTACGGTTATTAAAGCGTGGCTATTAACGATCCGTGAGAGTTCGATAGCTGTTGGATGGAGAAGAAAGTAGCAATGGAAGAATGTCCAGTGATAAAGAAAGTGAATTGGACCGTCAGCTCCAAAAGAAGAGCGAAGAATCGAGGTAAGCGAGCGATACTTTCATAAACGAAGCCTACGCAGTTGGCGAGCACATGTTCTTGAATTGAGATGAAATCCGGGATGAAATACTATTTAGATCGGCTTATTACGTTCGAAACCTTGGTTATTTCATCGTCAAGTTCATATTTGGGAGTGCAAAGCTCAATATTTTTCGCTGTAAACATTGCAGTAACATTATTTAGCGTCGAGAGGCCAAAATACTTCAATTTGCATTCAGTTGCCATGGTGCCTAAGGAATGCAATTTGCGTTCTGTCTGTCATCATTTAAAAAATTGCACTTAAATCTCGGTGTGTTCTTTTTCAGTCAGATTTGCAGGATATGTTGCCAAAACATCAAGGAATATTTTTTCCTTCAGCTTTTTCTCATAGCCACATGTCATATTGAAATAAGTTGATTTTTGTCCAAATTTAATGGGCATTTTAACCTAATTTATGCTAATTTATGTACATTAATTAAAATATTATGGGTTTCTTTGGGGAAAAAAAATTTTTTTTGGAAAGATTATTTCCTACCCTTTCAAATGAGGTATAGCTTTCTACATAATTGCTAATACTTGTTGAGTAAAAAAAAAAGAAAAAAGTGATCAATTTTTACTGTTTTTGGGTTGGATAGAAAGGAGTTAAGGAAAATTGTTGTTTCACTTACCATTTGGGTGAGCACCAAACTCCTCCTGAAGAGTCTCAAAATTCTGCTGTGAAGGTGAAAACGGCAGCTCAACGACATCCACAGCAGTAATATCTGCGAGTGCTTCTTCTCGCAACCACATGATCCGTCCAGGAAACTGAATCAGCGATACTGCATGGTCTGTTGTAGCTAACAGAACTCTGTAACCAAGCTCGTTCTCTTTTTTATTGAACAGATACACTACAGCTTGTTCTGGTTCTCCGTGATCTACCATGAGAGCCTTTTGCTTAAGTTCAGAGAGGACGTTCCTGGTGTCTAAGTCAAAGCATTGAAGCTCTATTGATGCATCAGCAACTGGCATTATGGACACTAACACAGCCTTAGCGCCAAGCACAGAGGCACTTAGTAAAGTTTGCTCAGTGAATTTTGTCACCACCGTCAAACTCCGATCACTGTTTAAGTTCAAGACCAGTTGATGAGTTTTTGAGAGTTTTAACAGAAACTCTGAGCGAGCATCCCAGGAATTTGTGAAAGAACCTAGTGCCTGCAACTCCGGTTTGCTGTGAGACAGTTCGTCAACTCCCAGCCCAAGTGACACTAATGACACCGTTTTCACAGGAGCTGATTCATCGATGAGAGAAATAACATGAATGCTGTTACTGAATGTTTCTGCACAGACCAAATTTGACTTCTTGACAAAAACACAGCTAACACCATCACTGAGCCAAGGAGCTCCGACAGTTCTCTCTCCTTTCACTTCCCCGTTCTCTGCATTTAACTTCTGAATAACTACGTTGATGTCATTTTGTACTCCTACAAGATATAAAAAGCCGTTGGAATGCTGAAAGTTATAGTAATTAGTTGTCTGTTCAGTGTTATCAATTGACCACTTTTCCGAGCCCTCTTGAAGTGTAAGCGCTTTCACAGTATTGCTACTCAGAGAAATCACAAGATTGTTTTCTTTAGTCTCGATCAACGCTGTCTGCAGGCCATTCCATCCAACAAAAGGTGAACTTTGCTGTTTTTCAAGCGAAGAAGTAGATTTTCCCGTCGACTCCCACAATAAGGCCCCGTTAGTAGTATCCCACGATCGAATGAATTTCCCAGCATTTGAAGAGCTTATTAGCGTGTTATCGCGATAAAGAAGCGTGTCTAGCATTCCTTCTTTCTCTTCCAAGACCTGTCGCCAAATGATACTGCCCGTTCTCGAATTAATAGCCGCAATCACGTTGGATTCCGTACCGACAAAAAGACGCTTGCTGCTGTGCGTGGAGACATCAAAATACGAAAATTTCACTTTGCCTAGATAACTTTGACGCCAATCGAAGAGTCCAACTTGATCTTCATAGAGTCCTATGCATTGCTTCAAGGATATCACGAAAAGAATAATGCACATGCAAGACTTCAAGACCGCCATCTTGGAAGCACCTGCAAAGGCGCGGCTGCTCAATTAGCGAGGTCGCATAGCAAATGCCTGGCTGCTAAGTTCTTAAGGCCAGGTTGCATGTGCGAGGAAGACAAAATGGCGCGTGGTTTGAAGTTTATGAGGAATTGAGTTTTGGTGGAATTGTTTCTCAGTTTAGCTGTTGAGAAGATCATATTTGGCGATAAATTGGCATGGTGCCTTCGGATTCCCCTGAGCCTCCGCGCTCGGAACTTTCCAAAGCGAAATGGTTCACTGAGGGGGTAAGTCTTGCCCCGGGAGTCTTGCTTTGAAAACTTTTCCGCCGTCGAGTCACAGCCGACACTTAAGCTTACTAGCTATTTGTAAGAGATACTTGGCAACTTCTTGATGGATCTTCAAGAAAACCAGCACAGCATTTCGCTGTTGTACTAATCTATTTGTTGGGGCTTTAAATTATTTTGTGACCTGCACCCTTTTGGGACCAGTAGCAGTGGGAGAAAACTGACCCCCCCCCCCACCCCCATCCCCCATTTTTGGCGGCGTCTTTTGATCCTTTGGGTACAAGTAAACATGGAATGTCCTGATTATAAAGCATTGATTATAATGCATTTCCCTAATTTTTGGTGCCTGTATAGTCAATGGGACTTTACCAGACACTTTAATGGCATCATAGTCACTTTCACTTTCTTTGTACATTGTACAAATATTAATTTATTGTGAAGTTTCAAAACGAGAGGTGGCGAATGGCAAATGTGAGACTTTGCAAGACAATCGCTTTCTTGTGTGAGCCTGAGACCTGATGAGATCCCAGAAAGTCATAAGCTCTTGCTTTTCTGTTTAAAATGTGTAAATTTACTTTCTGCCATGTATTTATTTCCATGATATTTAGTTTTCATCTGCTTGTAAATGTTATGCAATAAATTTGTAATGGGATCAGTTGTTCTGCATCGGTTATTCATGCACCCCCAATGAGTCAGCAACAACACAATGGGTGCACATAGCAGCAGAAAAGAGTTGGAAAGTGTGAGTTCAGGGATGTCCTTAGTAGGTGGCGGCTAGATTTTATGGCTGCATTGTCTACTATAGTGACGATGGCCAGCTACTTAGAATTTGAAAATGACTAAACATGACAGGCCAAGGAGAATTTCAATAAATGTATGAGCAGACTACTTTCCCTGAAAAGCTGCCATCTTGAAAGCTTAGTGACAACCATGTGTTCTCATTTGACTTTAGGAATTTTGGTGGAGAACAACTGCAGCAATAGCATGGATGATCATAATTCTTCCATTTACGATGTTTGTATCTTCAGTAGCTGCTTCCTTTGATATCTTTCATCCCTTCAACTGGCTCACTGGTAGGTAGATTCCATTTACCTGTGTGTGTATTTCTGATAACACGCAAACAACATCAAAATTATACAGCAAGAACAGTGAAGTATGCTATGAGCCACAGGCGAGTAACATGACTGATGTTCTCACCTTGTTTTGACGTCCTCTGTGGATTATCAGAGTACACACACAGCCAAATGGAATGGCAAAATGTGGTGATTTTGAAGTTTTCCTATGGCCATTGCTGCAAATAATTAGTTGTTACTTTAATTTTATTCTTGGCAGGATCTATCTCCCTATTTTTCAGCCTGTCATTTTGGCTCTCTGTTTTTATTTATGGAGCTGTTACCATAGTGATGCTGTTGTCCTGTGCTAAATTCAACACTGGTTAGTACAAGTTTTGATTTTTTACTTGAACTTCTTTATTAATAATACTTTGCTACAAGGATAAAGGGGATGAAAAAATTGAGCATTTGTGAAAAAGACAGTTTCCATCGTGCCAATACTGTTATGTTCACTTCATAATTATTTATTATCTCAATGGGCGCTTATAGATCGTTTTCACATGACGTCACGGCGGCCATATTGGTGGATAAAACAATGAAACAGCGGCCATGTTGGTGTACCAAGAAAATCCTGTGGGGATTGAAAACTTTTTTCATGTAAAAACCTTCCTTTGTTCCAAGAAATTTGCATAGCTACTGACCACGTGAGTGAAAACGATCTATAGTTAATAGATTATGAAATAAAATTTTAATTTTTTTTTGTGATTTCAGTGAAAGATGTGGTTCATCTGTCACGTGTCTCAGCCATTTTGTTTCCACTTCACCCTGCAAGAATGTTTCACATTTTGGTGTTCGTGCTTGGTGGTGGTCTTTCTGCGTGGTGCTTTCTAGGAAAAAGGGGTGAAGAAGAAGACTATTTCACAAGAGTTAGTGAAAAGTATGCAAACTGGGACTGATATCAAGTTTTAGTACATACCAAACCAGTGGATACTGTTTTTTGTGCACTCTGATTGGCTACTCAAACTTTGGATAGTATCTGCTATTGAATTCCTGGCACTGTTTAAATTTCACACACAAGTTTTCCATCATTTCTCAGAAAAAAGAAACTATTTGGTGCTGGCTATCCACTGGTTTGGTATGTAGATCTATAGATAGATAGATGGTAGATATTTCCCTGGCCTCTTTGCGGCTCGGCAAATACCCACCACTTTTCACCTCCAGTTCGGTGCATAATTGTTAAAAATGTTCATTTAGGTTAGCACTCCTGACAGAACTAGTGCCTGCAACTGTTCTCTGGGACTAACTCCCTTTATGTGAACTACCCATTTTTGTCGAGAAGTCTAGTTGTAAGGACTGAAATTTGGTCCCTGTAACTTGTCCAACCCATGAATTCAAACTTGTTTGAATAAATGAGACTGGCTGTGGGGACTTGTCCCTTTCAAATTTTGCTTGCCCCTTGTGTGTACTGTTCATGTAACTATACTCTGCAAAACCAAATTTCCCGAAATGGAAAAATTACCCAATCAAAAATCAGATCAGACTGGCCCCATAGCCAGTCCCCTCTTGTAAACAGCACAGGGGATTTCTGTTTCATTTACAAATTGTATACCCATGCATTTTCAGATCAGAGACATTTTGCTTGAACGAACAACTGGTTTTTGGAATCCTCTTTGGAGCTTGGCTGGTATGTAATGAAAATTGCATTGAGATATCGGTTAATTACTGAGCAGCAGTATCCAGCTACAGGAAAACAGGATGTAGTTGTTTGAAAGCTGATTAGTGCTATCCGTGGGCTTAATGTTGTCCAAATTTTCTGATTAAAATTGACTCTAATTTTAGGTGACAATTTGAAAGCAGCTTAAGTTAAGTTCTTAAGTAAAAATGATTTAATTACTAAAATCCATGTTGTTATGGATTAAAAGTGAATTTAAATTGACGCTAATCCTGAGTTAGCTTCCTGCTTTGAACAACTGGGCCCTGAAGTTTATTCGTGATAGTACATATAGAAGGTTCAGGAAATGGAAATACAGTTGATTTCAAGTTGTCAGGATGGTGTTTGTTTATCAAGGTCTCAAGTTGGGGGGGGGGGGTGGTCTTTGGAGCCTGTACCCGCAGAATTTTTGTTCTGGAGCCTTTTTTGACCTGGAGCCTGAACCAAAAAAAATACCTTGGCTAAATGGAGCCTTAAAGTGAAGCGACAGAGCCCTAGAACCCCGAATTTTTCATCTTGGAGCCCTGCTGTGCTACACCTCTAGCCTGGGTCCTGGAGCCCTGAAGCCCTAGACCCCTTTGGGACCCAGATTTGTCCATTATGTATATTGATGTACATGTACACAAATTATAATTATTGTATTAGCTATTGACAGGTTTGCTATAATTTTAAATTATTTGTGACCATGCATAGCAATTTCCATTGATGTGTGATTTTTATCATCATCATCATCATCATCATCATCGTCATCACCACCACGACCACCACCACCACTGCCAGGTCATTTCAAATATTAACAGTATTTGACTGTCAAAATTAATGAAAAAAAAAATACTCTTTTTGGCAAAATCCTGGTTCGAAGTATAAATGCCTGTCCACAAGACAAAGCTTTTAAGTAAAATTCCAGGGCTGTTAAATACAGACTGAAATAATTTTACATAGGTGATGAGTGAACTAAAGATATTAACCTTTTTTTTAGGGGTTTTATTCTGGTGTAAACTACTTCTGGAATAAAGAATTTCATTTTGTATTTCCCAGAGTGCAGGTACATATAACATACTTTTCTCATAATACATTTCGGTTTAATCATGCCTGGTGCCTTTATACCATATGTATTAATGAGCATTCCCTGGTAAAAATTTTGCCCAGGATCCTAATAAGATCCTAATAGGATCCTAACAGGATCCTGTAGGATCTTAACTAGGATCCTGGTAAGTTCCTATATAAGATCCTGTAGGATCCTATAGGATCTTGTTTAGGATCCTGCAGGATCCTATAGGATCTTGTTTAAGATCCTATAGGATCCTGTAGGATCTTACAGGATCCTAAACAAGATCCTATAGGATCCTGCAGGATCCTAAACAAGATCCTATAGGATCCTAAACAGGATCCTACACAATCTTAAGCAGGATCCTGAATGACTTTACAGGATCCTGAGTAGGATCCTAAAAAACATGGTGCCATTTAGGATCCTGGGTAGGATCCCGTGTGAACTTACAGGATCCTGTAGGATCCTATAGGATCCTAGAAACTCCTGTAGGATCCTGCATAGGATTTCTACCAGGGTTTTCCTTTTACTGAAAAATATTATTTGAAAAACAATATTTATAAATGTTTTGTTTTCTTTTCAACAGCAACAGAAGTTCTTCCTCGTAAAGATGTCAGTAGGTCCTTGCATTAAGCAAAGCATCATCTCCTGTTTAAAGGTGTGGTTCATATAACTTCTCTACTTTATGTGTAAATACCAGATTTAGTTTTGATGTCTAAATTTATATTCTAATTAACCCTTTAAGCCCTAGTACTCATCTAATTTCTGCTTGCAATACACGATCAAACATACAGGACAATGAGAACAAAGGAAATGGTCACCAAAGGTAGTGTCTTTATGTGTAAGCAAATTCTCCTAGCTGGTACCATAAGAAATACATGGAGAACAGTGAGGAGAACATGCATGTTGATATTGCAACTTAAAGAGTTAAGATCATCACTAGTCATTCCACTGCGAAGATCAGGGCTGTCATTTTTAGCAAATGGCAACCAGCTATTAACCCTTTGAGTGATCAGCATCAAATTTCTTCTCATGATGTCAGTGTATTGTAACACATACAACTCATGAGAATTGAGGAAATGATCACTAAAGATGAATTGTCTTGATGTTTAAACAAGTTCTCCCAATAGTTACTCAATGAAATGTATAGAGACTAGTGAGGAGAATTTGTACAATGATGCTGGGTTTTAAAGGGTTAAGGCTGGTGTCTAGGCTGTAGATGACCAGCTACTCAGAGTTTAAAAATGGGTGAAGAACAAAAGGCAAGGGATACTTTTTTTTGTTCATTACTGGCTGCTTTTCTGTTGAAGCAACTGACTTCTCCAAAATATAATGGCAGCCCTGCAAGATGGTGTAAAGACAACCCAAGCCACAGGCGAGAGTGCTTTCTAAGCCTGAATATTGGCTCATTTTGCTTTCAGTAGGGGAAAAAAGCTGCTAAGTACTTTTGGTATTTTGGTATTAATTGAATTGTTGTTTTTCTTTGTATCCTGTGTGTTCTAGGCATCCAGATGGTTTTATATTCTGTACTATTTGTTTGGTAAGTTTTGATTTCTAATTGTTTGAATGGACTCCCTTTCTTATTACTGTGACAAGTCTTGTAAAAGACTCATTGCATGTTTCCATCTGGCACCCCATTTTATATGATTATTTTAAATGTATTTTTTGATGATCAAAAAGATCCAGTGCTTGGGAATTAAGAGATAAAGAAATGGTAACTGGGAAGGGAGAGAATTAAGAAAAAATGCAATATATTTGCTTGCTATTTCTTAATAACAAAATAATAATATGCTAAGAGGTGGGTGCCACTGTGGAAAGGTGAGGAACTGGTAGTTAAAAGGGTACATGAAGTGGAAACAAGTTCAACCCCCCCCCCTCCAACTGCATTGTTTTGTTCTCTAACACATATACTCAGCTATCAAAAGCTTAAAGTTGAATGTTTGTGACATACTGACACTTCTCATGTCTTCACCGTACCTAAAAGTTATTATCTTTCTTTCCATATCACTGGACATTGCTGATCCTTATTACAGCATGCATGATGTGTGTCACAATGAACCTACTAGTAACATGACCAGCTCTCCCTGAGTCTCTTGGTAGCTCAGTGGGCAGAGCATCTGAGAGATCATGTGTAACAACAGCAACAACAACAACAACAACAACAACAATAATAATAATAATAATAATAATAATAATGACTTTTATTTAGCACCACAGTGCTGACTGGGGACACTGTAAATTAGAGAAAGCAACATGATAAATGGATCATAAACATTTTAAAAAACGCCCAGCTGGAGGCTTACCAGTGGGCTATTTGCAAGCGTGGCTGAGGATTTGAACATGGGACTACTGTGAAACAAATCCAAGTGGTCAGAGAAGAAGACATGAACCAGGGAACTCCAGATTACAAGTCCAGTGCTGTACCCACTTTCATGCTGCCTCCCACTGTGTCCCCAGTTTCTGTTGGGGACACAGGTTTTTTCCTTTGTCCCACACTCATGAAATTCTGAATATGTCTTCCATGGCGTTTCATGTGTATCTATAAACCCTAGGTTAATAATTTTTATATATCACTGTGACTTTTATCTTTTTCTCTTATTGTTATAGGTAACATTCCCCGAGATGCCACAGCAAGCTTTTTAGGTGTTCCTCTGGACAGGTAATTTTATAAGTTGACTCCTGGTAACTTGAAGCTCATCCTAGCTCAAGTTAACATTGCCAGATTTTCCCTAGAATTGCTGCATACATTTACTGTTATTTTACCCTCAGTGACTCATTCTAGACAAACCCTCAATAACAAGAACCTCCTGCTATCCCAAAATGAATTATTTCCCCTCAAGTCATTTTCTTTACAATTTTGTCCTCGATAACACGAACCCCATTTGTCAAAGTGTAAGGTGACAAAACATACTCCATAACACTGAATTTATTTTTTATCAAATTTTGTCAAATTGAGCAGCATGTATTTTTGAAGTGTGTCTAATTGTCCATTGTCTCTTATGTCAATTTCTTTAGTTTCTTGGTGTTGTGTTACTTGTAAAGTACTATTATCCAGTGAAAAAAAAATAACCCTTTAAGCCACAAAAGTGACAAGCATCTAATTTCTCCTTACACCATCACTTCAAGTCATGAGAATAAAGAAAATGACCACCATTGATGAAATGTCTTAACATGTAAACAAATTCTCCCAACTAGTAACATAAGAAATATATGGAGAATAGTGAGGGGAACATAGATGTTGGTATTAGGGCTTAAAGGGTTAAAAAAAATAAATTTCAATCATTCCCTTTATGTGGCATATTGGAAGATCAAGAGAGCCTGGTCTGTGTATTTTTGAGATCTTATAATTCCAGTACTATCTCTGAACATAGAGATACTGTAATCTATATTGGAGAGTAAAGTTTTGAAGTGAAAAGTACATTTGTTTACAATTGCACCTTTGTTGTTAGTAGGCACCGGAAGCAACCCCGGCGTTGTTGGCAACAAGAACATAACTTATTAAAACAAAAGGCTTAATGCATATGAGCATCCAGTAAGTTGAATGTCGCAAGATTTTTATCCACTTTTCAGAGATGCTCCACTGCTCAACACAATTTCGGGCTTGCTAGATGTATCGCTGTTTTGGCTCCTTCTGACAACAGGATCACTGATATTGTTTGTTTGGACATTTGGAAACAAACTCCTTGTCATCTTTCACACACAGGTGGGTACTGGTACGTGTATTGCTAAATCACTCCAGCCAGCAGTGATCAGCATCAACTTTCTCCTCATCATATCAGTGCACACAAGAATTAAGGAATTGATTACCAAAGATAGATTGCCTTGACGATTAAACAAGTTCTCCCAACTGATACTCATTAAAATTCATGAAGACCAGTAAGGAGAATTTGTATAATGATGCTGGGGCTTAATTCATGTTTTCACTCCACCCACCCAACCCACACATTAAATGTGAGCAGACCAGACCATGCTGTAGACCACAAAGAAGTCCGATTTGTCACTGTTATTAATAAGTAATTGTATTTGTTTCTCATAGTATTGTTGGCAAGTGGAACACTTTGCCAAAACATATTGTGCATGCTGGGTCATTTGCTGCTTTTAACAGCAGTCTGAAGAATTATATGAACTTAAACTAAACTAATAATCAGTTTGTGAATTTTGTACATTTTTTACATTTTTAGAAATTTTTAGTTGGGGAAATTCTTTTTACTTAGGGATAACCTCACGATTTCCCTTTTCGGGAGGTGTTTTTAACTTGTATTATATTGTGTTGTTTCTTTCTGTGTAAACTATTGTGTGTATGCTATGTTATGTTGTATTATGTTACTATGTTGTGTCATGTCATGTCATGTCATGTCATGTCATAACATAGCATAACATAACATATAACATAATAGTAATAATGTGACAACATGACGTAACATGGCATCATGTGACACACGTCATGTCATAACATAACAGTAATAACATGACACAACATGACATGACATGGCATCACGTGAAGCACATGTTATGTCATTTCATGTCATAACATAACATAACAGTAATAACGTGACACAACATGACATGACATGGCATCACACGACACACATGTCATATCATGTCATGTCATGTTATTACTTCCCCTACTCTGTTCAAAACGTACTGTGGGTCCTTTAAATCTCCCCTCACTTATTATTAGGCATAAGAAGATGACGGAGATAATGGCAAGGTAGTTTATATATCATTTGGCAACTAATCAATCATAAAAGTGACTCTGTTAATTGACTAAAACCTTTCATTCACATTTTTGTTATCTTTTGTTTTTGACTTTTTGTTTCTTCAGCATTACACATTTCCCGTGGAGTCATCATTTAGTCATCAACAGGACCAACGTCTTAGTGCGGCAATGAAGAACAGAACAGTTCCCCTACTTAAGGTACACTTCAGGAAAACACAAGCATCAAATTTTTCCAAACAGGATCACTACTTCATAAAACATCCATGTCATGAAAATAATGAAAATCAAATGGTCACCAAAGGTAAAATGTCTGGATGTTTTAAGGACATTTTTCCAATCAAAACCACATAAAATATATGGAGAACAGTGAGGAGAGCATCTGTGTTGATATTAATCTTCCATTTTAACCTCACTAGTTTTAGTTATTGACTGAAAAGTGTCCCAAGCACTTTTCCTAAAACTTTTGTTTGAGATGGTTGATAAGTGCTATCTCAACATGTTCAACCATCTTGTCTGAGTTTCAGTTCCAGCCAAAAACAGTTGGATGACCACAGCAAGTGAAAATGTTTCATTTTTTTCCCCTGGGCTAGAGAACACAAATAAGCCAACTAACTGAAGGTGCCTGTTGCCATTAGGATATGACCTTAGAGTAAATTTAAAATTATAATGGAATGGAAAGTGTGATTTTTGTAATACTTATCTCTCTTCTCTTTTACTCTTCAGTTTCTTGCTATGTTTGATTTGTGTCACTTATCACAATTCAGCAGCACAAGAAGAAAACAGATTTTCTGTCTTAGTCAGCCCAGTAAGTACTAAATATTGCAAATTTCAAAATGTCCTGCAAGTACTAACCATGTGATTAGCTTTAGGCCAAAGAGTAACAAGCATCTAATTTCTCCTTACAATGTCACTAGTTGAACAAACATACAGGTCATGAGAATAAAGGAAATGATCACCAGACATGAAATGTGTTGATGTTTAATCCCAACTTGTAGCATAGGAAATGTATGGAAAACAGTAAGGAGAATATGCATTTGGATATTGGGGCTTAAAAGGTTAATTTATGCAATGGACAAAGTAAAACACATGTTTTGATTGGTCTAGGGAGGGGGGGGGGTGAATGCAAAAATGACATAATGACCTGCAAAGTTCTGCGTGCATAGATCATCTCCATGAAGATTTTGCAACCAACTGCCTCATATACCATAATGGTGGTTGGGTGCCTGGGATATCCAGGGGCCTCCACTGTTGTCAGCTGGCCCCCAGATGGACTACTCGATTACTGGCAAATCCCCACAACCCAGCCATGAGCCCACATGCCCCAGCGTCTGTCACACTGACTTAGTTAGTGGAAAGAAAAAATAATTAAATTAAAAATAAGAGGGAGGGAGGGCTGGGGTAGAAAAACAAACACAATGCCCCTAAAATACCTAGACAAAACATGTGCAAGCAGTCATGGCCCGCCATTACAGTAAAACTACACAAACTGAGCATGACAGTACCTGAACAACCGCTGACCACCAAGGCTTGATAAACCACATGCTCTTTGTCGGTTAAATTACATTAGAGCATTTCTAATTTTGTGCAGGACAACCAATATCAAAACAATGAATAACAAAATAGATTCCATTTGGGCGTGGTCGTGTACGCTAATGGCATACAGTCAAAACTGGGTACTTCTTTGTTCTTACTGTGTTTTGAGGTCGTCTTTGCGTCATCAGAATACACACTCATGGCCAAATGGAATTTATTTGTTAAATAATGTGTGATTTTTTTTAATTTGTAGATTCTTAGTCAATTGTTTTTTTTATTTGTCTGTTTGTTTGTTTGTACAGGTGGACGTCCAGCTAACTGGACTGATGTCTCAACAGAATGTCTCTTCATTATTGAGTCCCTCACAAACAAGTTGTCGGCAGAAGTCTCTCTTCAGGCACATCTCCAGCAACCTGCGCTGGATCCTAAACTGCTCACTAATGGACATGCAAATGGACATGCTAATGGACATGCAGGTGCAAAAGAGGGGGTGGTAGAACCAAACATAATTTTCTTTTTTCTTTGAACAAAAATCATTCCCAATGTTAGTGACGTCAGCGTAAACATGATTAACTAAACTGATCCCAAACTGTTGGGCTCAGCACTCACTAATAGACATGCAGGTGCAGAAATGAGGGGGATGATAAAACTGCAAATGATCTTCTTTTCTATCTTTGAACAGAACATTATACCCAACATTAGTGACCTTAGTGTAAAACTAAATTATTAATAAACCGATCCCAAACTGCTGGGTTCAGCACTCACTAAAGGGCATGCAGGTGCAAAAGAGGGGGATGGTAGCACTGGAAATAGTTTTGCATCATTCCACACTTCTGGGTACGGTACCCCTCACCTACCGGTACCCCTCCCCTAACTAACATTTTTTTACTTATTTTTATCACTTAGAGCAAAATGTTGGGTTAGGGGAGTGGAATGATCCATAATTTTCTTTTTTGTCTTTAGACAAAACAGTACACCCAACGTTAGTGACCTTAGTGTAAAAAAAAAATCAGCACTAAACTGATCCTAAACTGCTGGGTTCAGCATGCATAAATGGACATGCAGGTGCAAGAGATGGGGATGGTAGCACTGGAAATAATTTTCTTTTTTTTCTTTGAACAAAATATTATATTCAACATCAGTGATCTTAGTGTAAAAATATATTAGTCTTAAAACATTGAGCTCATACCCAACACAGATTTTATTCACTTAGAAAAAGGTAGTCACTGGTATTTATGTAACATTATGTCCAGACATGATGTCAGCTGGTCAAAATTGATAATTGAGATTGTACATGGGCAAATTTTTGTTATACACTGATTAATAATTATTGATTAATTGCAACCCAAAAGCATGGTTTTTGAACTGTTTTGGCCTGAAAAAGGTTTAGATGTTGGCCATTTTTGGCTGAACTAGGATATAGATTTCTGTCGTTTTGGTCTAAAAGGGGAAACGTTTCAGGTGTTTGCTAATGGCAGCGATTAAAATATGCCAATGAAGCAACGCTGACTTTTTATGCAACTTGCAGCTGGTCTCTACATTTTCATGACCCACGCCCTTTACTTTGTCACAAAAAGGTGAAGACAACTAAGTTTTTTACTTTTTTCCTCAGAACAAAGTCCTTCTCTGTATTCCAGTCCATATGGGTCACCACTGAGTGTGACCAGACGGCAACAAACGCTAACATCTCCAGGATCAGTTCACCTTTGGTCTGAGACAACTGGTATGATTTAAAACATTGGTACCCATTCATCAAATCCAGGCTTAAGAGCCTCTGACCGAGTTCGCAGTTAATTTTTTCCCTCTGAATTAAAAAGCAAATTTCCCAAAATGTCGCCCTCGCTCATAAAATTCTGGCTCAAACCCTGCTTGCAAATGGTATCAAGCAGAGGAAACCTGTGCAAACAGGTCTAATTGGTTGAGAAATTTTTTTAACCAATTACCGAACGTAGTAAAGCAAAGCCCAAAACAAACAGAAATTAGTGTTGACACTGAAGAGCACGAAAGAAAAAATGAAAAAATATGAATGAATGAATGATTGATTGATTGAATGAATGAATGAATGAATGAATGAATGAATGAATGAATGAATGAATGAATGAATGAATGAATGAATGAATGAATGAATGAATGAATGAATGAATGAATGAATGAATGAATGAATGAATGAATGAATGAATGAATGAATGAATGAATGAATGAATGAATGAATGAATGAATGAATGAATGAATGAATGAATGAAACAAAAAACACACAAAGATGTGCGAGGGTTGCCCTTTGCTTTACCGCTGCTGTCCTCCTTACGCCCCCCCCCCCCCCCCCCAACCCCACCTCTTACATTGTTTTTGTTTGTTGTTCTTTTGCATATGCACCTTTCAATAAAGCCTGCCGAGCTGTTCCCGTATTCGCGGACTCAGGGGACGGGTTTGGGCTGAAAATAGCGCGGTTTGAATGGTGTCAAACCAAAACCAAAGGAGATACTCTGCTCCGTCCAATCACAGCAGACGTAAACAATCAATGAACCAATGAGAACTCGACGCAAATGCATGTAACAGGCTCCGAGCGCGAAAAAGCGCATGTGAGCAAGTCACGAACTCAGGATTGGTTTTGATCTTACTTCTGATTGGTCGCGAAAATGACGCGAGTTTTTTAAGCAACCACCGGGGGAAGTGAAGCAAAACCAAAACAACTCAATTAAAAACCGCTCTAAAAATAACCTTAAAAATTGTTCTTTTAGATAACGTGCAGAAATTACCTTCTCCGAGGCCTACACAAGGTGCCAATGTTTTCGGCCGTATTAGAAACAGGACAATTGACAAGGTAAGCGCAGTTAAGCAAGAGACGAAAGAATGTACCTTTGTCTTCTTGTATATTATTTTTAATAATATTCTAACCTTACTTTGTTTTTATTGTTTTGTCAGGTGGATAATTTTGTTTGGAGGCTCAGTCAGGTTCCACATAATGTGCGTTTCAGTTTTATGATTATAACCTTGTTGATTAGAGCTTCTTAGGAAGTGTTTATACAATGAAACAGACTCACGCATAAATTTGTATTTAGTTTACACAAGAGATTATGAAGTAAGAGAGTATATCCCCATACCAGTCTTATTCCATAGGTAGTGCCTCTCAGGTTATTTTTAGATCGACTCATCAGATCGTGGATTCCCTGCAGGAAGCGTTGCGGAGGAGCTTTGCGTGACGACTCAAATAACGGCTACGTTATTTTGAGGAGGAGCGTTGCATGACGACTCAAATAACAGTTGCGTTATTTTGAGGAGGAGCGCTGCGTGACGACTCAAATAACAGCTGCGTTATTTTGAGGAGTAGCGTTGCGTGACGACTCAAATAACAGCTGCGTTATTTTGGGGAGGAGCGCTGCGTGACGACTCAAATAACAGCTGCGTTATTTTGGGGAGGAGCGTTGCGTGACGACCCAAATAACAGCTGCGTAGGAGACTACTGAAAACCGCTGTAAAGAAAACCAACCTACAGTAGAATCGTACTCTGTTTTGTGTTGACCTAACTTAATTTTTGTCCATCCAGATTGCTTGTAGTTTAAAGGAAAGACCAATAATAGGATTTGTCTTTGATGAGGTAAGGACGTGGAATGGGTAAACCTTTCCTTTCTTGATTCAAACGTTGAGGCTTCTAATGTGGTCTTCACTAATGTATGTATTGCGAGCTTGGACGACCTGTGGTTTTGCCGACGTGTTAATTAACCCTTTAGTGATCAGCAAAATTATCCCAATAGTGATCAGTATCTAATTTCTCCTTACAATATTAATTTTAATTTTATCCCATTTTCTTTGCACAAAGTAATATAAACAAAATATATAGAATTACAAACATACGGGTGACGAGAATGAAAGAAATGATCACGAAAGACAAAAGTTAGAGCTTAAGGGTGCATCATGATTCTCAGTTTCTTTCGATTGGTTTTGAGACGTCAATATATCAAACAAATCGACTCTACCTTTTCATGGTCTAGCTACACTTATGGTCCATAAAAATGACGTCATAAGATGTTCAAAACTTAGCAGTGAAACAACTCGCTTGCGGGCTCATTGTTCCACTGCTTAGTTTTGAGCATTTTATGACGTTAATTTTATGTATCATAGGAGTGTAGACCATGAAAAAATGGAGTCAGTTTTTTTTTTTTACAATAACATGGAAAAATTATGAGCTAAAACGCTTTAAGGACGGTGCCTCCTTTTGTTACTGCGCATACGTACTCCGCATCTCGGGACATTCGCTTCCTTAAGGAATTTGCCCCTAATACAACAATATTTTTGCGCGGTTTATGACTTTGTGGAAAAAGCAGATCTTAGCGAGGGCTCTCAGAATCCAGAAAGAAAATAGGTGGTAACGACGCATTTTTCAGAGATAATTGAGCTCAAATTTGGAAAGAAATATCCATACATTCTTTGTATTTTAACACTTTTTTAAGTTTATGGTTGCTTAATTATCTCTGAAAAATTCGTGGCTACCCACATTTTTCTTTTTGGATTCCAGTAGTTCTTGTTAAGATCTGCTTTTCCCCCATAATCATAACCTTTGCAAAAATACATCCATATTAGGGGGCACCGTCCTTAAACTGCGAGAAACGCGCGCGCGCGCGCAACGAGCGAAAGTCGAGGCAATACGCGTCATCAATCCGTTCCGTTTTTCTTCCACGTTTTGGACTTGCTGAACCATTTCTTCGCCTAAAGTATCTCCAAACTGTCCGTTGTATAAACTCTCGTCACAATAGGCAAGAGCCAATAAGCGAACGAGAACTTCCCAAAGTTATTGTAAAACTACGGATTGACGTCTTAAAAGCGAACCAGTGATTGGTTGAAAGTTTCTTGCTCGTTTTGGTTAGGCTCCTCCCTTTCAAACAAAAATTCACACTTTCTCTTCAAAGAGCGGCCAGAACTGTAAATTACGTGGTCGTTTGAAGGGTAAAAAAAGCGATATTCAAAATTAGAATCCGTATTATCAAAAAGCCAAGGTAAGACGAGGATTAAAGCCGCGGCTACACGAGCGATTTTTTGCTTGCGATGGTGATGCGATTTTTTGAAATTGTCGCGTCGCCAGCGCGCGGCGAAAATCGCCTGTGTAGCCACCCTCTGACGAAGTCCGTGATTTTGTCGCAAAAAATTCAACTCATTGAATTTCTCGCGATTTTTTTCTGCGATTTTTTCATCTGTCGCATCACCTGTGCGAGGGTGGCTACACATGCGATTTTCTCCGCGCGCTGGTGACGCGACAATTTTCAAAAAAAATCGCATCACCATCGCAAGCAAAAAATCGCTCGTGTAGCCGCGGCTTAAAGCGTTTTCTCATTTTTTTAACAGTTTGTTTTTGTCGCTGTGTTGTGGTTGCTCGCGATAATCACGCAATCATGTTTTTGAAAAAGTTTTGAACAATCGTTGAGTTTGAGTTACCTGACTACAGTATTGTCGTCTCAAAATCGAAATTAGTTTATATCACTGATCTTCATATATTTGTGGTCTTATTTTCAGATTCCAGAAGCTCGTACGCAAGCTATTTTCAGTGACTGTCAGCTTCACATATGGGCAGTTGAAGGTACGAACTACAGTGAAATACTCCAACTGTGTAAAGCTGGACTTCAAACTGGTCTCTTTTTTTTTGTCTTTGAAACTGTTAAACCTGAGAGATTTGAACTCTTATCAACTACCCCCCCCCCCCCCCTCATTTTACCTGCAACGCCAGTGCACATATAGTTTGAATTTTTAATAGACTCGACACTCTTACTATCTTTTCTCCGAAAACTCCCCAGGACTCTCGTGTGACCTAGAGGCGCTTTGAAAGCGCATTTACACTCAGGCAGAAAAAGCAGGCCTGACCCCGTTAAACGTGGTATAAACCGCATGTTTTTGCCTGTGTTATCTATGCGCACCCTATTTTTCCGGGTCCCTGTTTTTTTCGCACTCTTGTGCAGTATTTTAACGTTAAGTTTGTGGGTTGGGATTTATTAAGATCGGTTACTTCCAAAAACATTTTTCTACGTAAAAAATTCCTTCCCACAAAATCTCGCCAATGGATTAAGCAAAAGTATTGGTGTCGTCCCACATTTTGATTGGCTTCAAATTAAAATACATTGAAACCTCGATTATCCGCTCTTTTCGAATAGCAGGACTTTTCTCTGCGGTCCCGATTTACTTACGAACATTCACAAGCGATAAGTGGTAACAACCTTGAGTTGAAAGGGGTGAGTGGTATTTTGAAACAAGCTTCCTTTACTCCATGTTCCCCAGTGAAAACTGATTGAGAACAGTATCAGAAAATATAAAGTCAAGTGTGTGCGGTTATTTTAGTCCTCTGTAAGGACAATTTACTCTGAAAATAACCACCGTGATTGCGCCCATCTCATTCTAAATCGTATTTGATGATCCAGTTTCGATCGTTCGGGTTACTTTCGGTGGTCTCATCGAGTTCGCATCAGTCGAGGTTCGACTGTAGCGGCAAAGTTTACGACTCTTACCCGGTCGCTAGTTCGTAGTTAGTTGTTTTGAGGAGAGGATACACGCACGGGGAGTCTCGGGAACGTCCCTCCCCACTGAAGACTTTCCGCGCGCTTAGCCATCTCGCGTTCAGTCCTCTCCCGTCCCCCAAACAACTAATAGCGACTGGGTACGAGGCAGGCTAAATTTGGTAGAAAACACGTGACTCACGCCCGTCACGTGTCAGTCTAGAAATCCATCTTAAGAATAAAAATACAATGGATTTACAGACACGAACTATACACATCGGTAATAAAATAGGGGAAAAGCTATATAAAACTGCAAGCTGGAAAAAGATATAATACAGCCTAGAAGCCCTCGCCAAAAGGTGTTTTTATGTCTTTCAGTTCTCGAGAGCGGCAGATATTTAAAAGCACTACCGTGTCTTAACTCTAGTATGATACTTCATGTAGTCTGATGTGAAAATGTTTGCTTATTTTGCCTCTCTTAGCTCTCTCAAGACTGGTGGCTTCATCTTACACAGAGGACACATTTGGTGTCGTACAAAAGGTATCAATTCTCCTAATTCGCTAAAACATAGAACGTTTTGCAACTGAGTGTCGAAAGTAATTCGCGTTTTGCTTTGGTTTTGCTTTCGCTCTGTGACAGTCTCTGTGACTGGTTAAAAAAAGCTCGCGCCACTTTCTCGACCAATCAGAAGTAAAACTCAAACCAATCCCAACTTGCTCGCACGCGTTTTCCCGCGCTTAGCGCTGATTACATGTATTTGCTTCGAGTTCTGATTGGTTCATTGGGTAATTTGTGTTTGTTTTGATTGGCTGGGATAAGTACTTTGGTTTTGGTCTTACGGTACTCATTTGAAAAGCGCTCTATCTAATACCTAATTGCCTCGTTATTTTGGGTTTTTGAGTGGCAAAGATAATGATGTCCCGATGTTGTAGAATTTGCTGCCCTAATAGGGGCTATGTCACGGGTATTTTTGTGTGTCGGGGTCAAGATTCTGGTTAAAACAAAACTAAGAGCGTTTTGTTACACACAAAATGGTCTTAGAACTCTAAGAGGAAGACATTAAGTGAATTCTTGAAAGAAGAACAATAAATCAAGAACAATACAATCCCGGTCAAACCGGGATTGTACAGTGTAATACACTGGTTTATTATATAGACAAGAGTGTTAGTGGAAAATAGACCACTCGTAAAGTTCATACGAAACTACATCCGGGATTCGAGTGGCGTATTTTCCATATCCTCACTAGTAAGGATATCGATGACGTCATTTCCCGCTTTTATAGTGTTGTTTGTGCAAAAAAATACTGTTGTCTATATAATAAAAAGAAAATTTTACGGTGTGTTGAAGATATGAATTTTATTTCCTCGTGCTCTCGTTCGTAAAATATTGTTTTTACCAGTCGAAAATAAAATCCATATCTTCGCGCTGCCGTGTAATATCTATATATTGTGCTCGATCTCTTGCCCTTATATGGTAAAATGGCACAACAGTGGAATAATAAGCTCTAATTTTGTATCTTATGATTAATTGGATCAGATTCTAACAGACACGGCATTCGTGTAAAGCAGTTTTTTTGGTCAATTTTGTTCTGTCCTGATGAAATTTACTGTCTAATCCAACCTTAAGCTTTAAAGGAGTGAGAAAATTAAACCACGAAAATTAAAGAAAAAGAAACGAAAAAGTATTATTCGCTTGCCTTATTTAAAATGTTGGGTTTGTCATAGTCACTGCATTGTTTATTTGACAATAAAGCAACTTTCGTGAACTCTAAACCCCGTGAAAATAATATTAATTCTGTTGGGTGTGTCATCATTTTAATCCAGTTATTCTTGCCTTTTCAGAGTCTTCCAGACGTCTTTGTTTCTCTTGTGAGTCTACTTCAGGTGAGATATGAAGAAAAACTTAAAAATATTTTTTAATTATTGTTATATTTTCCTCACAGTGGAGGGCGCCAAGGAAAACGAGAACTAAAGTCGCTGAAAGAGAACAAGATTTCCAATTATCCCAGACCCCACTGATCACAATCCACAGTACCGAAAAAGATGGCGACTGGTACATTTACCCATAGTTCTTAGCGAATAAGAACCATAAAAACGCTCATAAAAACAGACGCAAAGAAAAGTTCTAAAAACATCAAACATAGCATACAGAATGTTGCTAGCACAGGAACAAATTCATGCAAAAATGTGGCTTTTTATGTGCCTATTGGCTGTGTTAGGTCCCTAAGGTATTGTGGTAAAATGTACAGCCACCATCTTTTTCCGTACGGTGGATTACCGACGGTGCCTCCTCTTGTTACTGCGCGTACGTTCTGCGCATCTGGAGATGATGCGAGATACTCGGATTTCTTTAGGACGGTATTTCCTAGTGCAAAGGTATTTTTGTGCGGATTATAACTATTCGGTAAAAGTAGATCTTAGTAAGGCTGTTGGAATCCAAAAGAAATTATAGGGCAACCACGCATTTTAAAGAGAAAATTGAGCTTAAGTTTTGAAAGAAAATGCCACACATTGCTATTTATTTGAAAGCGTTTTGAATTCTGGTTGCTTAATTATCTCTGAAAAATACATGGTTACTTATAATTTTCTTTTTCGGATTCCAGTAGCCCTTGCTAAGATCTACTTTACCTGCATAGTTGTAAACTGTAAAAAAATACCTCTGAATTACGCGACAAACGAGGAAACAGTGTTGCGAAAACATTGCTTTCCACAGTGTTTAGAACTTGGGCGCACACGTTTAAGCGGCTCCAAACGCCAAGGACCTACTGAAGTAGACGCCTAAGTCCTAAACATGTTGGCAACGTTCATACCTGCAACCTGTGTTTTGTATTCCAGCACGATTTGATCTCTTGTTAGCGACTCTGGTCCTCCTTTAACTTACTGATTAGCTCACGCCATTCGATGAAATCTTTCGTTTCGTCGACTTTGTTGGTTTTCTCTTCCCTTAGCCAATAAAAAGCCAGCAGTCTTGAAGGGTTTTAAAATTAGGCATGTGCATTAGCATAGGTCACGTGTAAGAACATTAATTGCGCGTGCAGTTGTTGTCCTTGGTTCCTCTAAACAGCTAAAACAGTAGAAAAATAAGGAAAACAGATTTTCAAGCAAAAAATACTTGTTTGAGAAACAATTCACAACAGCGGTCAAAAGAGCGAACGCTGCTTCTTTGAAAAAACTGTCATATCGCTAGCGTGGTGGTGAGAATCCGCTGGTTGACTTAAGTTTTTCTTTTTAAAACCTGCCTAACCAGTTTTCTTCCCGTTTATACAGGTTTTAGACAAGCATTCCAAGCTTTCCTTGGCATTGACATCAAAGCCTGCTATTCAGCCCAGACCTCCTCGGCCTCAAGGGAAAGACGGTCTCCGCTATCAACTGAGAGCAAGTTAGTAAAATGTCCCCCTCTCTTTTTATTTTTGTTGTTAGTAGCCAAGAAAACATTCTGCCACAGAACCAATCAAAATTGCAGTTGGTGTTGGGCGGCCTAAAAACCACGCAAATAGACTTAGTTAAGTTTCTCTCAAGTTGCACGAAAGAAAGTTTCACTGTAATGAGTTGGTTGCACGATACTGGTGTGGTTTTCAACCATTACGAGTTTATCCCGATTTCCTCTTTTGGTTTAGCATATTCCAGGTTCTCAGCTCTGCTTGGAGCCTGGAGCAGGTTGGGTTTAGTGTTCTTTTACTTGACACCGTTACAAAACCTCATCTTTGCACAGGTGATGTCGGTGCGTGTTGTTACCGACAGCTGTACAGAACCCGGCGAGATGGCCAATCCCCTTCAAAGACTCGCACTGATAACATGTAACGTTGTATGGCTGTTTGTTGATATCTTTTCTGCTTTTTGTATTTCCTGCTTGAATAAGGCTCATACTGCAACTTAAAAGGTTTTATGTAAGCGAGGTGTTAAGTTCTCACCAGTTCTGGAATGGAAGTCGCAACCGGTGTCATGTAAATACGCCCCAAATTTCACCCGCGGTACCCTGGGTACCAGAGGTTCTCTCACGGCGCGCTTTCGTAAGAAGTCTCGACGCTTTCGTACCGGAAATCGGCCGAAGGCCGGGAACAAGCGGCGAAGGCGTGTACTATGAGAGAGATGAAACCACAAGAAGGCCTCTGGCACTCAGGGGACACCCGCAGCCGTAGCAGAATAAACGATACAGAAGAGCCGCATGAGTCACTTGCGTTTGGTAGCCAAACAGTCAAAGGCATGCGTTAGATTGCGTGCAAATTTTAGTCTGGTAAAAGTGACCGTTAGGCAGTACAACTGTCTCTAGGTCTTGGCCACAAAAAGTCGGAAAATATCAGCTTGCATCGATTTCCTCTTCGTTTTGCCAGGGCCTATAGAAGGGGCTAAAACGCATTAGTCCATACCTTGACAGTGACAACTAGTTAAAGCATAAGAAGGTTGTCGCCGGTTAACTATCTTAGCAAGAATTTTCCAAGGTCGACGTTTGTGTCCACAACTCAATGCTGAGGCTATTTGTTACAGACCAAGTGCAGCCGCCCACTGTGTTCAAGATAATTTTTTACTCTGATTTTTCGTGAGGAAAGCAGCTGCTGTACACAGAAAGTTTGTTCTCATAAAATAGCGGGGTCTTTTTGTGAGGTATGCAAGGCGAATATCGAAGCTCCGTTCCCCGCCTCTTTCATTTGCTAATCATATTTCCCCCTCCCCCCCCCCCCTTCTATATATTTTTTTACTAATCACTTTTCTTTCATTAGCCTGTACAGTATTGGTACTCGATTTATTGTTTATAAATGATGTAGTTTTTACCCTAATTAAGAGTTATAGTACTGTAAAGTGCCATGGACAATTAGTGGAGTATGGCGCTCTATAAATGTATTTTAATTTTAATTCTTTTGAACTTCGCAGCTCTAGTATCCTCCATTTACAGAATAACCAACATTTTCCACGAACATTTGAGGTAAGTCGTTTAGTTCTTTTTTTTTTTTTGTGGCTAGTTCAGTCGTCTCTCTTTGCTTCTGTCCTCTAGAAAGCGTTTGCGCGAACGACCCCTACCGGCCGGGAACGATGAGAGACGACTGTATTCACACTTGCCGGATTGATCCTGAAGGACGAAAAATTCGTCTGAAAAGCATCATGCGTCTTCTGAAATAATTAGGCAGATAAAACTTACACTTGAGGAACACGTGTGGGGAGAGACTTCGAATAACCATTTCAGCGCTCATAGAGTTGGCGGGAAAATCTCGGAAAGAAAACTAACTTTACAAAATGGTGAGCGTTTTTCCCTCTTTGAGCTGAATTTCTAACCAGAGGAAAGCTAAGAAACAGCTAGTTCCAAAACAAACAGCTTCAGATTTATTTCGAATGGGAATAACGGTCAAGAAAACGGAGATGCAGTGCAATGAAAGTCTTGTCCCGTAGTTTGAAAGTTTCCCCATTTTTAATATTCGCCTGAGGCAAATTATGCGTCTGAGGCTCAATCCTCGTTTACAATTTTCCGTCAGACTCATTATTCGTCTTCCAAGGTAAATACAGCCAATTATTTCACGAGTGTGCGTCTGATCTGAGTCGAAAAATAACGCGCCGAACTTGTTATTATCACCTCGTATAATAATAATAATAATAATAATAATAATAATAATAATAATAATAATAATAATAATAATAATAATAATAACAATAATATTTATCCGGGGTGCACACATCACCAAGGTGTTTTTCAGTGGGGTCCTGCAGGCCCCTGTCCAAGAACCGCGAGTGGAATAATTGTTTTATTTTAAAACTCTAAAGTTCAGTAGTCGTTGGTGAAATTTCTTGCCAGGTATGGTCTAACTCACCCTTTGCTCCCTCTTAACAGGACTATCCCAATGGCTGCTGAATACGAAAAGAAGCTTCAATCGTTTCTGGAATTCAGGGAATAGAAGACTAAAAAAGTAGATCTCCTAGAAACTTAATAGAAAAAATTAACGTTTTCAGAAGCTATAGTATGGATAACAAGCCTATCTACCATTTGTGGTGTTAATCGTACTCACGTATATAAACTTATAAACTGTACAAAGCTTGTAGCATTTCTTTACAAACTGTATAAAAGACGTGTTTTTTTTCCCTTTAAGCCCCAAGAGTGATCAGCATCAAATTTCTCCTCATCATATCAGTGTATCACAACACATACGGGCCATGAGAATTTAGCAAATTATCACCAAAGATGAATTGTCTAGATGTTTGAAAAACTTCTCCCAATTAGTAATCAATAAAATCTATGGCGACAAGTAAGGAGAATTTGTATAATGATGTTGGGGCTTTAAGGGTTAAGAAACTGTTAAAAAAGTCGTAAGAAGTAGAATTGTATGCGGTAACAAGTACTTTCTTCTGAATGGGATCATCATGATATCATTGAGAGCGAAGTACTTTTTACCGCCTTCAATGCAATGTGCAGAAATTCAAAAATTAATTTCTTTTGGAACGTAAAAGGGTAGTTTTACCACTTTTTCGTTCCAGGCCGCAAAACTAATTTTCCTCCCGCTTCAAAAGCTTTGTTGCGTCTAAGAGTCGCGCACAAGTTTGCTCGAGTTTATTTCCACTTCGCGCTACGGGTCGTAGATAAGCTGTAACTTTACTGGTAATTGTTTAGGTGCAAGTGTTATTTTCAGCTGATTATTCCAGCAAAATATTTAGGAGTTGAATAAAGTAGTTTTTAGGAAACAGCTTGGCGTATTATCACTTTCGGCGCATAACGATTCGCTAAAAGAAGCGAACTTTCACTTTTGGTATTTTCCGGTGTGACAGCATAGTTACTAACTATGGTGACACCTTGGATGCGAGTGACGCGAGACATGCAAGTGTTATTTGAAAGGACCAATCTCGTTCCCAGAGGCCGCGTTCCTTTTGATCAGCAGCTGATAAACGTTAATTAGTTACTTTGGACACGTGTTGCGTGCGTGCTTCTTTTAAATTTAAGCATCGCAATATTAGATAACGTAAGTCGCGTAACTTAAGTCGCGTCACCGAGCGTAGTTTTCAGTTGCACGAAAACTGTCAAGCTAATCAGTCGTTTAAGTTTTGCTAACCCGTTTAATATTGTAAGTTTGTCAAGAAGTTCAACAAGTTGTTTATATGTACGCCAATTACGGAGGAAGTCATAGAAGTAAGTTCTTAGTTGAATTCCAGTTTTCTTTTCAAAGTTAATTTCTCGTTTACTTTGCATATTTGTAAGGCCGAGTGCCAACGTAGTTACTTTGCATTTTAGATCGAATTGTTTGTTTGTGTTTGCTGTTTATGATTGTGATCATTAAATACGGTTCTCCTTCCGTGTTGGCGTGGTCTTTGGTTCAACGGAGCAACCTCTGCTGGCCTAAGACGCACACTGGCGCTCGGGCACGAGATTAAGGAGGACACGAGAGAAGCGTGGGGCGAAAGGCGTCCAGCGCCGCTCAGGTAATTTGTTTGTAATCATCTTCCGAGCTAAAAATTTAATAATTAATGACGAGGTGCAGGAATTTCAAGTCTGGAAGGTTCGTTTAAAAGCAAGTGAGGAAAATGCTTTTAAAAAGAATTCAAAAGTACTGATTTACCCTTACCAAACGCTTTATAGGTTCAATTCCATTAGATCAATTCCCCAGTAATTAAAAATTGGCGTACATATAAACGCGCGTTACCATTAGCAATTAGCCTAATTAACCGGACAGTCAACTGATGCAACAAACCAGAGGAAGAATGAAAGTCTGCCCATAATGCATTGCAACAAACGGTAATTAGACATTCAGTTCAAGCGCAACTGACTAGGACTGTCACACTTTTACGCGAGAGTTTTGAACCTTATCAAAATGTTTTATGCGATTTCCAACTTGACGAAAAGACATATGGTAGACCCATTTTGAGTGCAGTAGGTGTTGGAGTCTCACTTTCAGGGTTTGTCAGGCCCGCCGCCAAAATTCCGGGTGCAAGGGGTGCGGATTCCCTGTGATGACTGAGTACCCCGATCTTTGCAACCACAACAGCTTAATGGCCAAGCATGTTACAGCGAACTTCGAGATACTGAATCGCTGCGTCCTAACGTGAATCCAGTCGCAGGGTACATGTTGAAGGTGTCTGCGAGTGGGTTTTCGTTGGACGCGACGATTCAAACTGACGTAGACAACCCTGGACATCCCTTTATCCTCATCGTGGGAGCAGCTAGTAGCCAGGGATTCCCACGAAGCTTTTGGAGAACTTTTTTATCCGATCATCGAAGAGCGCCATAATGGCTTCAAGAAGACTGATATGTGCAAAACGTATCTCGACTCGTTCAAGATGCAGAAGATACGTGGTGGAAACGCTATTTGCTCTCATCGCGCGTGAGCACAGGTCGATCTATCCGCGGCTTTAGTTTGCCGCCTCATTGCTCGCGGGCGGAAAGAGGGGAAGTTGACAGTATCGTGTCTTAGAAACTAGAAGGACTCAAAAGGTGAGCTTTTTCTTTTTCTTTTTTGTTTGTTGGCTGGTTGATTGTTCGTTTTTTTTTAACCGTCGTTGCCACAAGCTGGAACAAAAAGGAAAATTGTGCGAATACTTTTGAATACTTGATTTACACCTAATTGCAATATCGTTGACATACGAATACGAAAAAAGAGAAAAGGGAAAAGCCAAATAGGACTGAAATAGGCATGCTAACTACATTCAGAGCCGCTCAAAAAGTCCGTATGGAGGCCAATTTACGTTTTGTCAACTCCATTGATACAAAATTGATGTCATACTATAGTGCATAGTGCTTTAAGTGTTATTAAAATCTGACAATGTAATTTGCATGGCTGATAAAATTCCTGTTTGGCTTTTCTCTTTATTCGTTTGTTCTTTTTTGTATGACAACGTTATTGCAATTAGGTGTAGTACTAAGTAGTAGTTTTACAGACTAAAAGCCCCAAATATTGCCCTCAGAAAAGCTTGCTTGATAACCCTTTATTAAGACGTTTAAGTGCACAGCCCACGCACTTCAACAAAGCTTGAGTGAAACCTGTGATGATGACAGCAAAGGAAATTAATAAATAAATTACTGTAATTAATTTGCCAAAAATTAATTATAGTAATTTATTTATTAATTACTATAATTAATTTGCCAAAAATTCGACGTCACGCTGTTCCTAGGTGATTCTGTTGACTACAATCTGGCTGCTCCTGGAAAAATTCAGCTCGTCGATTTTGCTCGCCATGAAATTGGAGATTTTCCGGGATTAAGGATGAGGGCATTTTGGAAACACGGGTTCAAACCAGTGTTTGCAAACAAAGTAATAACGCAGTAATAAACGCGCGTAAATAAAACCGGCGAACACCTAAGAAAAGAACGTTCTGTTGCGCACGCATAAATCTTTGCTATTTGCTTGCTACACATACCTCATTAGATGTTTCGGTGTCAAGTATCGCCGTTTATTTTTACGAGTCGTTCTGTATTTAGACGAGCCCGCAGGAAGAGTCAAAATACAAATAACGAGTAACTGCAGAATACCCTACGCAGATACGCAGTAAAGAAGTTGTGTTTCTTCACCAAGTGTATCTTTGAACTGTATACTGCGTATCCAGTTCAGAGATACACCTAGAAAGTGGCAGGGAATTCTGCAGTTGTTGCCAGTTGGGAGCCAGTTGTTCATTTATTAGATAACCGAGAGGCGTTTATTAGAGAGGGGCGTTTATCTCAAAATGCTTGTTTCAGTGGGGCGTTAATTGAATACCTGGCGTTTATTAGGGAGTGGGGGTCTAAAAAATCACTTACGGTAAATGATGCTTGTGAAAGTCTGCAAAATTCATTACTGAAGCATGTTGTCTCATTCGCATGACTAGCAAACATCCTCAAGAACTAAAGAAATAAACAATTTTGATTTTTTTTTTGTCCCAATATGAGCATGCAGCAAAATCAAACTGGACATATTTCATCTCCCTCCCCGGGGATAAACAACCGACAAGTTGTGGAGTACATTGACTGAGTGCCAAACTCTCATATTTTTTTAAAGGAAGTCCTTTGCGGTCGAAGACCGCAGAGCAGAGCACCATGGGTAAGAAAATTTGGTAACCTATCGATCCGGGAAACTCTTGGCGGGAAATTGCATTCAGACTTCAGAGATAAAAATAAGTTGACCGGCCTGCGCTGCACGAGTCTCGCGCACGTGTATCAGCCATTCTTACGAGTATATCTTTGAGAGACCAAGGGGCCAACCACAGTTTTGCTCCTGGCCCCACCCCGAAAGCGTTTCACGTGATCATGTACACCCGGTTGAAAAAACGTTGTCGTATGTAAATATTAGCACATTAAATTTGTTGTAAATAATTATATTACGAATACTCTTTACAGTAGCTAACACTCAACAACAATAGAAACAAGTACATGTATACACTCGATTGAAAAAACGTTGTCATATTAAAAGTATAAACCCTTAACGATGAGACCTAATAGATTTATGGGTAGACGTGTATTAGCGTTTGCATATTCAAAATTCTCTTGCGGCTGATGTTGATTGCAGCGAGTTGCACGTGGTAATGGCCAAATTAACCAATAAAGGCCACTTTGAGCGCTATACAGTGCGAAATTTGCAAACGTTTGTATCCGTTCACGAACTAAAACAATATTTGCTGGAAAACTATACGGAAATAAGGAAGCACCGCATTTTTTCCAGTAATGTATTGGCTGGACCACAAAATTAAAATATCCGCGCATCCAAAGTTACAGACATTTTAAGAAGATTATATTGCGCTTTATATGCTTTAAATAAGACATTAAATTTATTGCGAGACATTTGACCATTTATAAGGGCGTAATTTGGTAAAACTTCTTCCCAGTTTGCCAATGTAAATTCTTATTTGAAATAAGAATCAGTATCTGACCGGTCCATCTGAATCTGAATTCTTTCTTAAACAGGGTAGCAAAATCCTGAGGGATTTGTGTCTTGAACAGGGTCAGGGTTTCAATACCCAGGCTTAGTTTAGGTTAGGTTAGGTTGGTTAGGGTTGGGTTATCTTTAGGTAAGGACTAAGGAGAAAGACGGCTAGGCTAAATGACACATTGGTTGGCCTAAATAACTCTCCGATTAGCCTTATACTGCGATTATCCTACAATTAACTCAGGTAGCTTGCGGTTAGCCTTTTATTCATTAAGACGCGTTGATCAATGCAATACATTAGCACACGTTTCGAAATTTTCTCACCAAAAAAACTCAGTTCTGAGTTTTTTTGCTGAGGAAATTTCGAAACGTGTTAGTTGAAAATAATTAATCCCTGAAGATCTGGACTTTCATTTTAAGGCTTTTTACTAAAGGTAAGTTTGTTTGCGTTTATCTAACGGTTTAGTTTTGGCACGGTACACAACGGAGGAGGCGAATACCTAGTACCGTCTTTTTTGAGAAATGGACGCGTGTGCTTTCCTTACAACATCAATTGATGCATGCATGTCGTCAACAGCACTGCACTCTCACGCAGCTAGTTTTGCCACTCGGTACGGTTTCTTGACGTTTCAGCGTTGATGATCGTTATTCAAATATTTATTTAGCACACCTGTGACGACAGAATTCAATTTGATGGTCACTACACGTTCTTCACGCAAACTATTACCTAACAATACGTACTGAAAACACGCGTTGC